>PNEQ01088712.1:0-24960 GCA_003012365.1 Medauroidea extradentata | reverse complement strand
TAGAACCGAAATCAGGATGGGCTGAGCCGGATAACGAACCCGGGTCCTCCCTCACACGAGTCTAAAGTATTACCGATATTCCACCTTGCTCAGTATCCCAGAGAGTAACGTTGAGTCACATTAGTTTCTCCGTATTACCAATAAACAAACAACCTCGAACTATAACATTAATCGAACGTCGTACAGCTGCAAACTTAAAATAGTATATATGGCCTGTGGTCTGTGGTTTGAGCAAGATATGTTTGTGAATGTTTTCAGGGGATATAGGCTAATCCGAGAGACGTTTACACACCACTACATTACTTGAATAACTACAATAATCTAATAACCGTTGTGCATTAGCTATGACATAATTCAGAATACGGTGTTGATTTTGTAATTATAAAATATAAATGTACGCTTATTGCCACGTTGGATGTAAACAAATAACAGTTTAAAAGGTCGTATTTTTAATTACTTTGATAACACCTTTTGAAAAAACAACATGCCATTCTTAAAATAATAATAATAATTCAGTGATTACCTAGCCCTTACATTCCGTTATTGCATCATATAGTCTACATAATCAATGCCACCCTTATCATGGCTTAAGACCTCGCTATTTAATATCGATAAAGATTTCTCCAATTCCTACTCTTGAAATCATCATGGAATTCAGATATTTTCTAATTAAGGATATAATTAATACCTATATAGATTTGTTTGGTAGTTGTGTTCATCGAATACATTTGCTCACGTTTTTTTTACAATAGCACACATGTGTGGGTTAAGCTAGTGAGTGGCTTAACATTGAGGTCTTGAGTGCTGATGAGGGTGACAAGTTGGAATTAATTAATGGGTGAGGGAAACGGGAGATCTCGGAGAAAACCCGCCGACCAGCGACATCGTCCGGTACGATTCCCACACGCGAAAATCCGGAGACCGACCCCGCCGGGAATCGAACCCGGATCGCCTTGGTGGGAGGCGAGAGGTCTGACCCTTCGACCACCGCGGCCCCTGTCAAGCTAGTGTGTAGCTACTATATAATGGAAAGAGTGAGGTACGGTGTATGTGGAATGTGCTATACTTACATTGGTGCTTCCCCAGCCAGTGATGGTGCCGCGTGCGCCAGGCCTTACTGCTTCGAGGTACTTCGGCAGTTTGACAGGTTTTACTGTGCGGCTGTAGGTGAAAGGGGTAGCCACCTATATGACACAGTTAAGTACAACGGTTCATCTAAAAACTCCGTTCAAGGGATACCAGTTGACAACAACAACAACAACAACAACAACAACAACAACAACACTGCGTGTCAGAATTTTGGGTCGAACAACCATCACTGCTAGAGAAATAAAAACTGTTACATGAACATAAGTGAGAAAATGCGTCATTCCTACGCTACAGTTTACAGTACATCTTGTACAGTGAGTGCTGGATCGTGTTATTGGGGAATAGCATTGCAGATATAATTTTGGCAACTGTATACCAGAGTAGTCACATTTAATAGGGCGGTAGACATTGTCCGAGGTAGCATTCTCCAATGACATGATCCAGTATGCACATTACCTGCAACGGTTCATTTTCTGGCCTATGTTCAAGAAATTTTGTTTATTCTTCTAGCTGTGAGGATTTTTCTGCCAAAATATCGACATGGAATTTAGCAAGATCCTGTATTCCACCCAGTGTTTCAAAGGCTGTTTAAAAAGACATGCAGCATTTTGATTCACAACTATTCTCAACCAAAAGTGATCTGGGATGGCAGGCCTACATTTTTCCAATAGGGCGTCGTCTGTTCAGGACGGTAAAATATACACATATATTATGTCATGTCTGTCTTTTTAGCAGATATGCCATTTGAAAAATTTAATCTCAACTGCATACGAATATAATTTAAAAGTATTCGTTTTACAGTGGTAGTTTTCCGCCTCATTCTCCAGTTTACAATTGAAGGCGGAGACAGCCAAAATAAACGTATTCGCACACATAATATACGCAGGGTACTCTGCTACAGAATATTTTAAGTGTCATTGGCACATGCAGGCTGCGCTTATTGCCAGTACTTACACAAGTGGTACAGCTCGCCACAGCAAGTTTGACAGTAGGAAGTCGACGACGGTTGTGATAGAAATGCACGCCAGTTGATTGCTTCATGGGTAAAAGCGACGCTGTGCCTCCAATTCACGTGCCTAGTTAGCTGTTATCGCCCTGGTATCTCAAAATCTAAAGCATAGTACGCACTGTTATCTATCCTGGACAAGGCGACTAGCATTGCTTGACTGACCGACTTGTGTTCTAGCTAGAATCGTTTACGGGTAGCTCTAATATTTATGCTCCTTCTTTTGCAAGTCGGTTTATGTTTTTATTTGGTACATTTACATACGTTAACGTATCGTGATAATGTTTATTTGAGAGTAGAAAACTGACTGATGACTTCAGTAGTCACACCACCAAAAGGGGCTCTCCTATTTATGAAATTTTTGGCGTATAGGCATGGTTAAGCAAGCATGCAAGTGTGTACGGTACATTCACGGGGCTTGTAAACAAGGACTTTTATACCTGCCTATTCACCTTCTTGTTCGAGAAAAATAACCGTGTGTACTGAGCATTAGGCTTGCATATATGCCTAGGTTGATGACATGCTTAACAGATATCGCATCAATCATATAATGGTAAATTGGTAGAAAATATTACCTGTAAACTAACATGCGCGAATATTATGTTCTAACTAATGATTTTAGAGAGTTTCGTTTACAGTGCGTGAACGATACCTGCTGAATTTTTTTTACAGTCTAATTGTTGTAGGAACAATGTAAGCCGAGTGATGTTCCTTGTTTCACATAATAATGGTAAGTGTTTCTTTCAAAGTTACTTTGCAGCACAGACATTTCATTACTAAAACACGATTGTTGCGGACTCAGTCCAAATAATACGGCTCACCATACATTAGTGCCAGCCAGCCCTGTTACTATAGAATGATAGTTTATAACAGGGGCAACATTTCAGGTTTTTCTTGGGGGGGGGGGGCGAATTTTTTTGGCGGCAGGGACCTTGTTACATCTTTATTTTTGTTAATTAAGCGTGTATAAATTAGAAACTTAATAATAAGACTTCAGTTTTATGAGCTTACGTTAGTATTATTTAAATAACAATATATACAAAAATCGGAGGGAGCATTAGAAACCCCCCCACCTTGGCCCACCTGAATGACGCCCCTGGTATGTAAGCGTTTTATCCACAATTTCTCTGCAATATCGACTATTATATCTACGATCCGATAACAGATTCATTCCAAAAAAATGCCGTTAACTAAATGTGAGTACTGTCCCTTTTTTAAACAGAATGTTCTTCTACATTTCTTCTATAGTATAGACAGACATTCCTACAGTCTAAACGTTAAATAACGCCAAATCTAAATGATGTCCCAGTTTTAAAAGAGTATTGGAGACTTTTTGCCGTTCGTTTTCTTAACAAACTGGCATTTCTGCAATACAACTGTTGCATAAAGAATTCAATTCAAATAATCACAGTATCCCTACCTGAGTCCTGTCTTTATTTTTAACAAAATAATGGTAGAGTTTTCATTACCGAATGTGCTTTTTATAGTTATGTTGCAGTAGGATCAATCTAAATACTATTGCCAACTAAATATGAGTGAGACCCTTGTTTTAACAGCAATGATAAATGTTTTCGTTTACCATTTTTGTACATAACAGACTGTTCTCACTACAAGGACGTTTTCGTGGGAACGACAGTTATACTACAAGCTTCAATACCTTAGTTGGTAAGTTCAGTCCCTATTTTAACAAAATGTTGGTTCCTGTAACAGTTTTTTTTTCAGGGCGTACAGTATAAAATATTTGCGATTTATATTTCAAGGATAATTTTTGTTCTCAGAAAGAAAATGGCACACAGCGAGAACCTACCTTTATGAGGGCGATATCGTTGCTGTGCGTTTTTTTGCTGTACTGAGGATGCATGTTCCATTGTTCGACTTCGTACAGTTGACCACCTGAGTCTGTCCTGCTGCTGCCTGCTCGTATCATCAATTCACTAGGGAGGTGCCTGTGGAAGGAGATATATCAAGGAATAAGCCAATAAAGCTTGCAGCTTTCAAATTTAAATGTGCAGTAAAAGGCCTATTGAAATGTGTGGGAGATGTTTTAAGTAGCCTTTTTTGTCCATTACAATACGGCTGGACTCTGTTCATTTACCTGTCAGAATCCGATATACGTTCGTAACTAAGCCCTTGGTCCACGTAAATTAATAATTATCAAACTGTGTTACCTAACCACGGAGAGATTTTCATAACTCAGAAAACTTCAGTACTAGCGTACCTAACCTTGAAGAGCCTCAGCGCCATATTGCAATGCACAAAAAGTCAGCTTCAACAACTACGTCACAACATGTTGTCTCCTGTATGTTCTTACTACCTCCATAGGGGAACTAGTGTTAAACAAATTACAGCTAAATTGATGAATTCGAAAAGTAACTACTTCGAACTAACAATTAGGATTCTAAATTGAATATATTAATTAAATATATAGTGCCCGCGTCTTTGTGGAGTGGTTTTTAATTTGATGCCATATTTTTTGGGTACTCTGTTATGCCTCTCTGCTCCGTTTAGCCCATATACCCTTATCACCTATAATATAGTATTTTTATCTAAGAAACATTCATGACCGCATGCACAACCGCTCACTAAAGTTTCATGGCAATAGAATATATTCTATAAGAGCCAACTTTTAATCTAAGGAACTACATAGGACAATCTACCTATAACATCCAACCTACAGCAATGACAGTTGTTCAACCTACTTGTTAGCAATAAACCTACAACAATGGCAATTGTTCAACCTACTTGGTAGCAACAATGACAGTTGTACAATCTATTTGTTAGCTACCAACCTACAACAATGACAGTCGTACAATCTATTTGTTAGAAACCAACCTACAACAATGACAGTTGTACAACCTACTTGTTAGCTACCAACCTACAACAGTGACAGTTGTACAATCTATTCGTTAGCAAACAACCTACAACAATGATAGTTGTACAACCTACATGTTGGCAATCAACCTAGAAAAATGGCAGCTGTACAAACTATTTGTTGGCAACCAAGATACGTTTTCTGAAATTCTTCTCTCCATATTTTTCCTCATAAATATTCAGGATGTAAATTAGCCTACGTCCTTCTCCAGGTCAAAACTACATCTATGGAAAATCTAATTGCGACTGGTTACGAGGTTTAGAAACGAAGACGTAACAAACAGAGTTACTTTCGAATTTATAATATTAGTTCAGATACTGCCTCAAAATTATATTTACTAAATATTGTTATGTGTTCAGCAATGTTTGTAAAAAGTTATTTTTATTGTAACCTTATTATCAATGAACAATATTAACCTAAACAGACACTCTCCGTGCGTCTAAAGCAATTTTATAATATCAATCTACCTACGAGAAACTCTGCACTCTTTTCGGCAGTCTAAGCATGCAGTCACCTTAATGCGGTCATTTATTTTGCTTTTGAACTGCGTTGTTGCAAGTTTTAGGAATAAGTTTCATGATTAAACTTTTTAAACCCATCTGAAACATTTATTACTACAATCAGAAAACTAATTCCTAACAATGATAAAATAGAACCTTAAAAAACAATACGTTACTATGATTAATATTTCGAATCCCTCCAACATTGTGAATTACGCCATTTTCAGATTTTCAAATTTAATGCTACTTGAAAACCTGTACGTATCTAGAGTCCCTTAATACTGCTATTAAAGAAAAATTATGTTATCTTCTCAGACAGCCGTATAAGCCTACCTAGTACGTTCATAAAATAGGACTTTATTTCGTTTGACTTTACTTCACATATTCAACAAATAAATATGTATGGTTCATCTCCTTCTACAATAATTGTTCAGTGCAGCGATCATAAAACAGATACCGTAATACCAATAGTGCACGTACCTGTGAAGCCAAAATTTCTATAATGGATACGTTAAAAAAAAAAAAAATTAGGAGAAAAGCATTTTGCTTGGAATTTTATAAGAAATGCACTGTATCTTTGAGATCCTCACCTTTTTTCAATTCTTAGGGTTTAAAATTCTATTTTATATTTGTATTTCGTGTTAAAATTATGAGCATTTTTTAAAAATTTCCTTCTGTGACAAAAGGTATCGAGAAATTGCGCATAAAATTAATTTTTGAGTGTAAGAATTATGTATCACTAAAGCTGAGACGGTGAAAAATTGTTTTCTCATTGTTTCTCCATTTCAGATCTATGGTTGGGGCAGAGATTGGTTGAGCAGTCAACTACTGCCAATGCAATCCGACTTCGAACTCAGATTTACGCATTTAGTTTACGTGGCGTACGTTGCCGCAGATCGGCTTGTTATCTCGGTGTTCTCCCGTTTCCCCCGCCCGACGTTTTGTAAGGCCTCATTTCAGATCATCCTTCAAGGCAGATATATGACTACGGTCGTCCAGTCATGGGCATGCTCAAGGGGTGTGAACCATCCACACACGATATTTGAGGAGCTAACTTTTAAAATCATTAAAAATTCAAAAGTTTAGGTTTATTTCCACGCAAGATTACGGCGTTACACATTTATGTATGGTAAGATTTAATAAAATAATCTTATCCCTTTTAAAAATCATGGTAAATTATGCGTTTTCATTAAAAACCAGATATGTACACCCATCAGTATTTGTGTATTCGTGACAAGAACACAACAGCTGCTGTCTATCGTAAGACGAAGAGCTACGGAATACGTCATTTGACCAATTTAATATTTTTAAAGCCAGATCCTTCCATAACATCCTTTGGAAACTTATATGACCAACTTGTTCTTCAATAACGAACGGAATGTGATATGTTGATAGTTAGTGTCAGTTACCATAATTAGACTGTTAAAGTGACGAACAAAATTGCACCACCGTATTTCATTTGCGTTAGAATAACCATTGAGTAAGGATACTCAAATATGTTGAAAACGTATACGACTTATAGCGTGAAGTTATTATAAAGGATGGGAAGCACCCTTAAAGTAAGAGGTTTTATAATGCTTTGGGAACGTAAATAAGAAACCACGTGATATCAAAGACTAATTTTTCGTATAAAGTTTACGTGAAAAAAAGCTGTTGAAACTGGTGGTTTGCATTTTGTAATTCGTCCCCCTAACATTAATAAAATTCGTATAAGAGTCATTGTAATTGTTCTAAAAATAGTAACCGTGCATTTCAATCTATTTTTATGAATTAAGAAACAAAAGTATGGCTGTAACAAAAATAGTTGCCTTTGTCTGAAACTCACAGGGGATTGGTTCTTGTTAAAATTAATTTTGTAGTCTTTTCGCAAATTAATTAATAATGCCTGCTGCTATGCAACCTGTGTAACGTACACATTGCGAATGGGTTGTCTACAAAACGGGTGCAATGCTATACACCTATGTTTTTCTGGGTATTTAGGCCCTGTTTGTCGTGTCAGTTTTCACAGATTTACCAAGTGACAACTGAAAATTAATACCAATATTAGCCATTACACATTAAATATAAATTTACTAACATAAACATATCAAGTATATATGCTTAATGGCAGCACTGGTTTGAAAACCACCTTGGTTCAGAATTAATGTTCACAGAATGTGTTACACTGTTATTTAAAGAGGAGAACTGGGATGTCGGCGCACAACTGGCTATGTCCTATAAATGATTGTCAGATTTTACCCACCATGCTTGATGTCTTTCGAATAAAATTTATTTACTAGTAATTAATCAGATATGATTTATGAAGCACGGCAATGCTCATAAATTCGTCAGATAATGGCACCTACTTACCTAAATGTAAGTTCCAAACTACTCGTTTATTCAATTCGGTGCTATTTAATGTCGTTCACGAGACAGTTTCCATAACCAACCTGATAAAATTAAATATTTAATAATTTTCAAAGAAATATTCCACGTTGTAACATTCTTGGTCATAAAGTTACAGAAATCGCTACACAACGTGTGCGCGCCAATAGTCATAGGCATGGTACGCCACATCATGCGCCAGTGCTAGTTATTAAAATGATAGCAAGAGCCCCATGCCAAATTACTACTTCTCTCAAAACTATTCAACACATTTATTGGCTTCTACTGTATAGCTACATAAACTACCAATAGTATAAACATAACGCATAGGCTTAATACATATTGAAACGCCTGCAGACAAAGTCGTGTAATACATTGCCCTTGTAGTATTCTTATAGCAAATGCTCAATATGTCCATCAATGACTTCGATGCACAAAGAACGTATACGGGTCATTGTTAGGGCCCGGTAGTTTTCGCGAAAAGATTTTTGTCCCACTTTGCATACTTGCAGCTCTACTTCATGATTATTGGCAGAGTGTTTTTGTGCAGAGTTATTATTCATTTGACTGTGCCAAACAGTACATTGAAACCTGTGACACAACACGTCTGTGATTTGCGGGTTTAACCTCTAGACGCTGTATGTTAAGGGCGCGGTGCACCGCAATTTTCATCATCATTATTTTATTTTATATTCATACCAGATATTTTTTTTCTTGTTTCAGACACAAAATGTGACTAAATTTGGCTCTTATAAAATTTTTTTATCTCTCATAGTTTTCGCGTAATGGCTTGTTAAAGTCATATTTTGCATGTTTCCGTTTTAACGACTACACTAAACCCAACTGATATACCAAACTAAAAAAAAATCACAGTGGATAAATACACTGCAGGCTACAATGACATGCTCGTAAAATTAAAGAATAAAAATTATTTGTAGTTAAAAAAAGTTATTGAGCTTTTTAAATTTTTATTTTCAGTTTCAGCATTTTTTTTTTAATTTAAATAGTTTTTATTCTTTAATTGTATGAGCATGTCGTTGTAGCCTACAATGTCTTTATCCACTGTGATTTTTTTGAGTTTGGTATATGAGTTGGTTTTGGTGTAGTCGTTAAAACGGAAACATGCAAAATATGACTTTAACAAGCCATTACGTGAAAACTATGAGAGATAAAAAAATTTCATAAGAGCCAAATTTAGTCACATTTTGTGTCTAAAATAAGAAAAAAAATATCTGGAACAAATAAAAAATATAAAACATGGTAATGAAAGTTGTGGTATACCGCGCCCTTACGGCATCCAATTACTGACCACAAAGCAGAGATGCAGGTGCGTACGTAAGACACTGAAACAAAGTGCTGCAAAAATCTTTTCGCGAAAACAACCGTGCCCTAGTCACTGATCGCCGCACGCGGGAAAATATCCGACGTCCATCTGCAGTATAGACGGAAATCCAGCCTGCAAGTTCTGCTACGCTTTTCACTTGAGTCTCATAAACAAGTGAACGCATGAAGCCCCACGAGAAGAAGTCGAGCACTTACAGAGCTGGTGAACGTCACATTGAAGGTTTCTCTGAAGTTTGGTTTGCTTCGTTATTAAATATTTAATTTCATCAGGTGAGGCGGGATATTTGATAAGCGCTTAATATCGAGGTCTTTAGCGCTGATGAGTGGTGATATGAGGTTAGTATGGAGCAGTGACGGAATGAAGGGACTGTAGAAACGGGAGGTCACCTAGAAAACCCACCCACAAACGGCATCGTCCGGCACGATTCCCACATGAGAAAATCCGGGGACCTTAATTTTATCAGGTTGTTGATGGAAAGTGTCTCGCGCACGACATTAAACGCACCAAGTAGAGTAGCCGAGTAATTCGAAACATACATTTAAATAAGTTGTAATTGTTAATATTGGTATTATTTTTCAGTTGTCTCTCGGTGAATCTGTGAAAATTTACACGACAACCAGTGCCTAAATTCCCAAAAAAACACAGGTGTAAAGCAATGCGCCCGTGTAGTAGACAACCCGCATTCCGTACTTTATACAGATTGCATAGCGGCAGGCGTTATTAATCAACTTGTGTAAGACTACAAAATGAATTTCAACGAGAACCAGTGCCCTATGAGATTCAGACAAAGGCAACCTTTTTTTGTTACAGTCAAACTTTGGTTCCATAATTTATCAAAAAATATTGATTAAAAATTACGGTTACATTTTTTCGAACAACTAAAATTATCATTATACCAATTTTATTCATGTTAGAGGGAAGATTTTATTAAAGGCAAACCAACACTTTTAACAGCTTCATTCACGTAAACTTCTTACGAAAAATTGAACTTTGATGTAATTTGGTTTCTTGTTTACGTTCACAGAAGCATTATCAAACCTATTACTTTAAGATTGCGTGTCGCCCTTAATAATCACTTTAGGGTATACATATTTCGTCGTCAGACATCACCTCGCTAAAAGCGCCGTCGGTTTAAATAAATAAATATTTGATGTTTCGTAACTAAACTGTGCCTGTAAAATTGAGTATAGTGAACGTGGTCATTTAAAGAGTTGTGCAACGAGAGTGCATGCTTATCTGTAGATTTTTGTACGTACTCCATTGCGATGCAGATGTCCGTCAAATGTAACGGAAGAGAATAGGATGTCGGATTTTTTTTTAATTCCTTATTTTCTTATTTTCGCTGATTTGTTTTCATTCGACCCAATTTTTGCTTAGTTTTCTTTGACAGATATCTGCATCGCAAAAGAGTATGCCAAAAAAACTGCATCCAGACGTAATGGTCATGTCTGGTTTTCGAAAGCTTGATTCTCATTTACTTAACTCCCTGGTTCAACGCTTGGTAGACTTAATAATTGGTTAAACATTAGATGTATGTGGAGTAGTTACTTTCCCATGCAGTGCGCTGCGGTGACGACCCACTTGCGAGAGATGATGGAGCCTCCACATTCATGCTCACTTTCAAAACCGTTTTCCTTCAACTGCATCGACACCTGCCAAGTAACATCAACATATTTTTAGTTCATTAATTTTATTTATTTTTCTCAGTCACCTGTATATACAATATATATTCACAGATAACATGAGAAAATATATAGTTAGGAAGTCAATATATACATATGACAATTATATAAAAAACAAATCATCTATACAGAAACAAAATCGTATCTCAACCATATTAATGTTTACTTACAGAGTTGTGTGCTTTTGTTAGTAAAAAGTTCTTTAATTTGTTTGCTTCAACATATTGTTCTTCTCAATTATTATACTATGGGCTATTGACGGTAAAGAGAACACTTCTCATAGCCTTCCAAACTGAAATCAGTAACCAATAATTAGATACCTGAAAAATTTGCGTTGTCTATTTGACACAAGCTAGAATTCAAATACGTATAAAGGTCGTGCCACTTTCGCACTTGACCCTTGACTTATTTGAAACATATTGAAGAGCGCTGACCCAGTAAGAAACAACTAAATGCAGGCTAGGTCACGTGGTACCACTGTTTGTCAGCGAGCAGTCAATGAACAGTTGTATGTTTGACTGCGCAAATATTCTTGGAGGCTCTATTATACGTCAGTGAACACGTGAATTTGTTCAGTTGTTATCATATTTTACAACAGCCTCAGAAGTCAAGTTTTGGTAGCTGGGAAAAGTCACATTAACAAGTGGCGGAAGAATATACACGGGTGTATGAAAACAATGTAAGACCTTAAAAAAGTTCCCAGTTCACTGTGAACATCATGTACAGATCAGCCCTCTCACGATATGAAGCAAAAATATATCAGGGCCTGCCATTTTGAATTTACAAGGTAATTTTAATTTATTCATTTCACTCCGTGAATCTTATTTGTGGTTTAAAAGACAGTTGAGATATTAAGTAAGACGCCAAAGTAACAAATAAAAAACTAAACGTACACAATCAATACAAATATAAACAAGAAGAGACCTGAAAATATGTGAAGAGTCAAACGTTGTAAGTATTTTAAAACGATAAGCTTATTTAATATTTAATATATTACTGCCACATTCTGAAGGTATATTCGTAATTAGTAATTGTATAGTAAAAGCTCAATAAAATTATACCAAAATAAGGTTATCAAGAGAACAAAATCCCACAGTCTTGAAACTTGGCACAGTTATTTATTGCTGCCTGCTCTACGACATACTACAATTCCCCGAGAGTGAGGTGTTAGCGGAGAGATGGCGGGCCTATTTAATAGAGATTTTTTAACTATTTTTTAATACCCTTAACCACTGATAGCAGCGAAAATTACTGCTTCTATATAATTAAAATAAGACAAACTTTCCTTCAAAAATCTTATTAAATTTTTGTAGGACTAATAATGTCGCAGTTTTGAGGCGGGCAAAATGAACCTATTTTTAAAAGTTATTTACTGATGATTTTCCATCGTACTATACAGTCAAGATCTTGTGGATCGATACTTATTACTGAACAATTATTTAGATATTAACGTTTTCGTATACCCATACGTATACACATATTTACTTTAAAACTTTAAAACATCCGGAGTGTCACACACGCAGGTGACATGGGAGAGACTGTGTCGCCCAGAAATAAGTTCACAAAAATTTATTTGTGATAAAAGGTAAAATGTACGAAGATTCTATTTACAAAATGTGCAGACCTTCGGGATAAACACTTATACTATTATGATTAGACGTTAGGAACACTGTTGGCGATGATCACACTAACTCTACACTATACAAAATGTAACACTGCAAACCATTGGTTATAGAAGAATAACACTGGCCCTATATTGAACAAACATTCACTATCATAATGAGAACAGGGAGGATGAAGACACTAATGATGGCAACACAAGGTATAATGTAGCAAGCTAGAAGACCTGACCAGAGGACTTTATGCCCATTGGTCCCAGCTGGAGTCCGCGACATCTGTATTGTTGGCACTGAACATGGAGTCGTAAATGTGGTGCAAGGCTCGGGCAGCAAGAGAGGTGCCGAACTATTCTCATCGGTGTGTATTATAGTTGTAAATTAACCTTTTTCGTGGAAAAAAAAATAAATCGAGAACTTAATATTTCAATGGAATTAATTTGCACAAGTTCCCCGACAATTGACGAAAACAGTTTTTCGACATACGCATCGTTCATCACTACCAACCTCACATCTGCAAAAACTGTCTTCAAGATTGATTCAGAAGCTACAGAGTCCTTGGTTGATAAATACTCCAGAAATCTATTATTATCTCGTATCCAGCCTCACTTTGAAGGCGACAGGTGATTTCCCAACCACTGCTGCACTTACAAAAACACTCTAAAAGCATGTTGCTGGGCTGAGCCTTTCGTGAGTGGCAGTGACGGAAGATCAGGCTTCATTTGTTTGTATATTTCTAAAATACAATAGTTTATGTAATTTTCAAGGGCTTGATAATGTGCCAACAATGTTTGTTCACCAGCCAGTGGCACCTCCTCTGGTGTCGGTGACTCATTGCAGAACATATCCACAATTTCCCTCAGACTTTCGTGTTTCCTTAAAAAGTTTCATTATCAGTGCTTTGTATTTTCTAAGTCCATATGATGTGGTGTCACACCCACTAAATGCATGTATAAAAAGAAAATTTAATGTATATTTAAGCTTTTGTGACTTCAAGGATGTGTATGTTCTCGTTTTACCTTTCCCTCTTCCTAGTTTGACGAAAAATATGTTGCTTTGTAACGAAGCTAAATCAATCATCAATACAAACAAATCAATGTTTTTTTTACCTATAACTGCTGTGGTACAGCTTGTCATAGATATATCAACTCCACATCAAGTAGGTATTGCGTGTGCCAGTATCTCCATCAGCTAGTCTTGTCTCAATGTCTTCAATAATCATCGTATGAGATAGCATATTGATTAACTTTGTTTTGTTGTTCTCGTATGTGAGGAAGTGTTCTTGTTGAACTCTCACCGTCATGCTCTCACCAAAATGTATGTCTAGTAATGAGTAACTTATAGGGTCTGTTAAAGTATGTATTGGTGCTTTTCCTATTAGCACTCTTCAATGCTGAAGGAAACCAAGAAATCTGCTTTGTATGAAGATTTCCCACTTTCTTCTGAATATACAAGCGGCATGTAAAATTTTATAAACCACTACTCAAATAATCGCACTGTTTTTACGGCTACACTGACACCACCAACAGCACTAAACAAATAGAACAAAAACGAAGCGGCAGTAACACATCAGATGATATGACATCACCTGACCGAGGAACATGTGGGAAACTGTCGTGTGATCATTAAATTACCGTATGTCACTTAATGTGTTTGGGCGTGGATTTTTACCTCGGTTGTTTAAGTAGATGAATAACCTTATACTTTTTTCTGGCTTAAAGTGTTTATACAAATATATGCCTAATGCCGAAATTATCTCTGGATGTAGCATTAGAAACCTGTGTTGTGCCACTATCTGTGTCCGGTATTAAATAACACACTATACAGTTATGAGTGACGGTAGCTGTTTGTTGTATTATATTATTTACCTGCGTGTGTCTACCTATTTCAGTTACTTACACTAGACCTAACACGTTTATTCGTTGTCCGTTTTCACACGGTAATCAATGATAATCTTGGAAAGTTTAACCTTCCACGGTCATAGTATATTGCTTATTTTTAACTGCATTTACTGGATGCCTACAGTAAAACAATATTCAACATACACTTACAATGTTTTATGCAACAGCATACATGTTAGATATACACCTTAAAAACCCATGTCTATTATTAATTTGAATTTTTCTTAATTCCTTCCTGGTTAAAAGTTTGGCAAGATTTAATTTAAAATATTTCTATCGGGACGTAGTTAATTACTTTACCTTTCATTGCGTGCATTGTATTCGCAAAATTAAAGCGTAACTATAAAATAATTAAGCTAATTTTAATTTTATCACAACAATTCTCCCGCCAAATTATAATTACTAGATAACTCCCATTACCGATTTTATCCAATAATGTGCAAGTAATAGTAAAATGTAATTTTTCTGTAAAAAAGCATTGCCGGTTTTTCTTCACATCCTTCATTTATTAAAGAAAGCCTAGTATTATTAACTAAAGAGGTGACCACCTTCTTAGCCTATGGAGGTGACGCAGGATCTTAACAGCTCAACATTATTGTTTATTTAATCTGCACGATATGAATGAATTTTTTTACATGTTTTGTCTAAAATTATATTTTTAATTTACGCCTACAGTTGATCCGGAAATAATTGATTCTTGCCTCTACTTTTACTTCAAGTGACAATTAAGGTTACGCCGTGTAGTTTTGCATTGGTTTAGAAATACTTTTTAAAGCAAAATAATTTTAGTATCTAAAAATCCCTACATTCTTTTGTCACAAATATATCATAATGTGTACCTTATTTTTTATAGCAAGAAACCTCGTAGTTTTTTGTTGTTTTTTTTACCAAGAGTATAGCCAACGTTGTAATGAAAATAAGCCAAAATCAAGCAAAATATTTTTTTTTGCGAAAGGACGGTGCGTTATTTTGCACAACGTCTGCATCGTATTACTTCCCTTAATTTAATTTTTTTTTCTCTAAGCACTTCGTTAAAACGTAATAGTTTTTTGCACCAATGTGAAAAAAATTTCCTAGCATATCCTTAATTATAGCTTGCATTGTATTGAAATTACTTTCTAAAATTTTTATGTTCAGAGTTTATATATAGGCCCTCCTATCGTAAAATATGAAGGACGTAATTAAATTAATACAATATAATCAAAAAAGTGGTCTCTCGTGGTATGTCATGAAAATATAAAACACTGCAAAATCTTGGAATCTTTTTTACCACATTAACAAGTCGTCTCTTGCCCGCTATGGCAACAACCAAGCGACTGTGGCGTTGGCGACGGACGAGCTAGGAACTTCTGCATCCATACATATTCAAATGCTACACCGAATAGCGAACTAGACGACTGCATAAACAGTGTAGCGTAATTCACTGCAAGTTACAAGTGATCAACCGTCAAATATATACATTCATATTATATCCTGTTTCAGATAGTTCTTGAATACGTTGCCGTAGCATGCCTCACATTTTCAGTGTTCCAGATTTACAGTTTCGTGTACAGAATTATATTATATTTTTACGAGAGAAGCTTAGAATTAATTTGTTTCGCCCTAGTTGCGCAAATTTAAGATTTATTTTATTACGGTATTTTATGTGTTTGTACTGCAGTAGCTGTTAACAGTGCACAAGCCTGAAAAATAAAATAAAACAGTAGATAAATGTTTTGCCTTTAACACTAAGAGTGTTTTATTTTGATACTTGCTCATCAAAAAAATTGTATCCAAAAAAATCAATCATTTTTTTTTCTAAAATATAAGTTTCATTGTAATTTTGTAAAAATAGATCTCTGATTTTGATAAGCAAACAAGAAGTTAAAATGTCAAAGCATCGTACCGTAAAAGGATAATCTTGAATTTTTGCAGTACTTCCACCGAAGATCTTCGTAGGATGGGTGTTGATGAAAACAGGCTGCTTGCATGCTGAAAAAATATCATAAAATTATTTAAATGCATACATATGTAGTGTAAAGCTAAGTGAACACGGTACAATTTTTCTTACAAGTTCGTGTTCTGGCTTCTATACAAGTTTCTTTTACAAGCCGATGTACTAGGTACAAGTTTTCACTGCATACAATCCTAGCTACTTAAATAGTTGTGTTCAGAGAAATTTCAAAACAATGAGCTTGTCAAAGTCGCGAAAATATTTTTACTGTGGTCGTTAACAATTTTCACCACATACAAACAAGGCCTTTCTCAATAAGCATTTATTAATAGTCTCTAACTTCTCTTCGTCCAATTATTTCCCCTCAATGTTTATGTTTCTCAATACTCGCGCGCGCCAAAACTTCTAGTGATGTTGTTTTGATGAATTCTGATTGGCCGCTGCTTAAATATTGTAGTGCAGCTCACAACAAAAATCGGACGCCGGCAGTTAGGCAAATCCAGTACCTGAGCTCGCAGGGCTGCTAGTAGCAGGCAAGATTTTGAGTGGCGAAGCTAGTAGCCGAGCAAGTACGATTCCTAGTATACAATACTGTAAGGAATATTGTACCGTGTGCGGCGGGCTCCTACATAACGTCTTAAATCGAGTCTTGTTAACATCCACTATTTCATTAGGTTGGCTTCCAGCTGGAAGTGTGTCGTTGTAGTTCTAATTTATTTATTTGCAAGAATGCTTCTGAGAGTTCTGGGTTCAATTTTTGGGAACTGATGTCGTATTCTGATAATGTTGGCGAGCACTGATATGACTGATGGTCTCTCAGTGTTTGTCAGCAGTAACGGAACCATAAATAAAATGTTATCACTGACAGTTATTAGAAAGTTTCGGAACGACTGACAGTGATAATCACGTAAAGAAACCAAAACTTGTATACGTAAACACAAAGTTGACTATCAAATACAGTTTGGTAGTGTATTTAAGAGTTCACTTTCATATAATAATAAAAATTTACTTCACATAATCATCCTATGATATGTTTTTGATGGTAAAACACCACAAATTCACTTTAAGATTCCTATACAGCAGGTGCTAGATGCCGTGTCTGAGGTACGGAAACTGGCAGTCGATAAGGTCTAGACTAGCTCGCCTTTATGCGCGGGCCGTGAAAAAGATTGCTGCGTTTCGGTCATTGGCTGTTTCCTTTGGGACTTTGAGTCGAACCCTACTTTTTTATTTATGGAAAGTGCGTAGTTAAGTCCATCGTGTGCTTGTTTATTTTCATTTTACGATTCCAGTTGGTACATTTACGTGACAGCAATCTGGAAAAGCCGGTTTTGAACACTTTGAGGTGACCCGAAACCTTGCGTATAAGCATGACATCTAAGAAACAAAAATATAGAAACGCAGTTTTAAATGTGTTTTATTTTCGTGTAAAGAGATATCGAACTCACGTTTAGAAGTATCCTTAAAAAAAAAAAAAAAAAAAAAAAACAATGTATTCTAACATGCCTTAACGCAGTTCATGCGCGAGCTTATAGGGCTCTTAAATAAATGCAATTTGTTTGTTGACAGACATCATTAGGAAACATGATCAATTAAGGTTTCATTTCTTACACTGTGAAGCAAATATATTCAAATATAACACCAAACTGATTTGAAAACCTATCTATAAACATTTTCAAGAGGACCAATATTTTGAACCTCGCGCCAATCATTCTCAGAGACCATCAGTGGTTGGCAGCTGTATCGGAACTTTAGCTTACAGCACTGAAATAATTAGCAAGTGAAATCAGCTAGCTCGTGTGTGAATGCGGAGTGTATAAAACAAATATAACTTGGGCAGTTAACAACAACCGAAGTTTCGCTTAGCATTGCATCAACTAAGTTCTCTTCAGGGTCTTTACAAGATTATTACATCTTTGTTTTCTGTGTTGAAAACGACGCCATTACAGACCGGAAGTCAAAATAGTCACATGAAGACAATGGCTCCGAAGAACTTACCTAATTAAGATGCAAGACAGCTCTGTGCTGATAATAAAGAGAATATGGTGAAAAATAACCTAGTGTCATGAGGTGGAACTATTGAATAAATACATGTTATTACTTTTCCGTTAGAATAAATGTCTTCTCGTTTGTATGTTTGGCGTACTGCTGTTTTTCTTTTACTCATTAATTCTCTTTTGTTCTTTGATCATCAATTTTCGGTTATGATACAGAATAAATAAGTAGAAACAAAAGCGACAAGGTATGTTTTTTTCATTGATTTTATCGTACCACCTCTCGGGGCGTCCAGGAATATAAAAAATGCCACAAGTATAGATTGGTTGGTTTATATAACCACTTATGATACTTACGACACTGTAAATAATTTTATAGGTATTAATTACACATTTAGAAATTGTAAACATGATGACGATTCGAGGCTCAATATGAGACAATAACGAACTCTATTAAAAGATACATAATGAAGTTTTTTTATTGTTGTTGTTCTACCAGCTCTGGGGCGTACAGGAAAGTAAACAGGACAATATGTAAATAGAAACATTGGGTTAAACAGCCGCATATACTTCAAGAAATGCTTAAATTTTTTGTATCTCAATTACATATTCATAAATGGTAAATATGACGTTAAGGCCTTTTTACCGAGTTTTGCAGTGATTTCGAAAATATTTTTTTAATGCTACCTAATACTCATATCAAAATTTTGCTGCATAGTTTTGACACTTATATGTTGTAATTTGTAGCTGAATTTTTTTGTAGAATTATACTGAACGGTTTTTTAAATTTCATTACCCAAAGTACCACGTTTTTCGTCGTGAAAATAAGCAAAAATGAAGAAAATAATAATTTTTTTTTTTGCTGGCGAATTGTATATTATTTAAAAAAAAAAAAAACGCGTCCACGGTTTTGTGCATCGTGTGATTGCACATTGACTCAAATTTTTTCAAAACTTTTGGTTAATAAATATTTGAGTTATTGGCACCAGTCTGAAAAAAAACTCGGGAAGAAGCCCTTAAAGGGTCTCCCTACCTGCGTTTGAAATACGTTGCAGCGATTTGGATTATTCTTTTTTGACGAAACTACTAAACTCTCAATATATGTGCGTATCTACGAAAAGAACACGCACTTCAAACCATATCGCTATAGTTTAAAATGTTCGTCACGTTTATTAAAAACAACATTTTCGGGCCATTAGAAATGGCCAAAAATGGGGTTTTCAGACTGCCGTATCTTCGAAAAATAACAACCGGATTTGAAAAACACTAGTATAGAAACCAGCGTTATTATTTTTTAACTACGCTGCCAACAAATAAAATAATGTGGTTACCGCTTAAAGTCGCATAGGAAAAAGGATAATAGTAAAGCATTGCACGCCAGCTGAGTAGCTTGCACGGAGAGGCGATAATGTATTACACACGTCGGTTAACTCAACCTTACCGCTCCTGCCTCTCACACACACAAACGCAACCTATCTAAGGGGGCTCCTTAACTATGAGACAATTTCCTCGCAGAATGTAAAGGAGAGTCTGCTAAACTTTATTGTAACCTGACTTCAACGAACTCCGACATCATGACAACCCAAAGAGAAAACGAGTAAATCCCGTCTTGTCACTTCTGTTAATGCTTATATATTCTGTGGTTACTGCAACGAAAACTGGTTATTCATCGAGACAAGAAAGTTTTCTCCAGATTGTTATGCTGACAGCGTAAATCGGCTATTTACCCAACGTAGTATACAGTTATCGGATGACTTTATATGGAAACAAACAGTGATCTCGCAATAATACTGTATTTGCTGAAAACCTGCAATCTTCTACCTATATTCAAATACGAATGACGTATAAAGTACTTGCGACGACGAAAGCAAAGTCAGTAATTGTGACACAGATATGTAAGTGTTCCAACTGCCGCAGTTATTTTATGAGATGAGAGCATAGTAACACGCGAGCTATAAGGTTGACACTCGCTTGGCTCACTGCATACATTGTCGCCTCTACACGCAGGACGCTCCAGTCGGCGAAACATCAACGTGATATTAAACTATGACCTTATGTTTTATGGCCGGATATGTACGTGTAATAATATAAAGCGCATCGAAAGATAACTCTCAAGGTTTCGTATGGAAAACATTACAGGTGAAACCCATCAATGGAAACACGCAATTCAGCCATTTTCATTTCATTAGAGAATAACAGGAAGTTTTAAAATTCAGAATGTGTTTCTAGAAAAGAAACGTTCATTGTACTTCTTTCTGTTGCTACACCAGTACAAAAGATTTAACATTTTCCTAATAACGCTGGGTGCCGCGCTGGTCGTGGGGTCAGACCTCTCACCTCGCACCTAGACGGTCCTGGTTCGATTCCTGACTGGGTCGGTTCCCAGGATTTTCGCATTTGGGAATCGTGCCAGAGGATGCCTTTGGTCGGAGGGTCTTCTCGGGGATCTCCCGTTTACCCTGTCCCTTCATTCCGGCGCTGCTCTGCACTCACCTCATGTCACCCCTCACCAGCGCTGAAGACCTCAGTGTTAAGCGCTGTCCAAAATCTCTCACTCACTCACTCCTAATATCGCTGTTGAAATATTTGATGGAAATATTTTTTGTGGGTGCGACTACGGTGATTTAAATATTTAGTAGAAGCAAGTTTATGATTAATCTCTCGTGTACAGTATATGTAAATGTTTTAATTTTATTTTTGAAGTGTTATGGCTGCAGTGGTCGTGGGTTCAGACCTCTCGCCTCACAACAAGGCGATACTGGTTCTATTCCAGATTTTTTTACCGTGGTCCGGCGGGTTTTCTCGGGGAGCTCCAGTTTTCTCCACCTCTCGCATTCCGTTCTGCTCCACACTTATTTCACCCTCACCTCATCCATTCTTCGGGCCGGAGGGCGACAGGCATATCTCGCTAGTCAGCAGCCGGCCCGGCCTTCTCTCATACACTATGTGACCCTGCTAGAACTCGTAGTGGATTCTCATTTTTTATTTTTGGATAAGTGGCGTGTTAATGTAATAGTATTGTTAATCTACTGTTGTTTCTGTCATTTCAATGGTTACTATTATGACACAACTTCCATCGTCATTGATCTTCTTCAGTCACGTGGAATGTTCCATGCCATCATTCATTTGTATGGGGAATTTATATTCCGATGAACGAAGCGTAAAATTACCTTAAAATAACACGTGTGATACATTCATACAGTTTTAGATTTAACTTGCTCTTCTATTGGACTACACACGAGAGCCCGCATTGTATGTATTAAGATGCTTACTAAAACCTTATTCGATCAACTCGATAGACTTGATATTACTCTAAAGCCTTTCGGAAACCTTGCGCGAGTACAGTCTACCTCCGTCCGAAATCTTGGGGCCGAGATTGTTGAAGTGGCTAGAACACCTGCCTCCCACCAAGGCAATCCAGGGCTCGATTCTCGGAGGGGTCGGTCCTAAGATTTCCGCATATGCATTGTGCCGGAAGAGCCACTGGTCGGCGGGTATTCTAGGGGATCTCCCGTTCCCCCACCTCCTTCATGGCCACATGAAGCACGTGGCAAGCAAAGATGACTACAGGCGACCAATAACAAGTCTGCATCTAAGGGGGCGGTGCCATGGTCCTCTGGCACCCTTATCACAAGAAACTTATTTATTTACAGTAAGACTTTGGTCAGAGTATAGCAAGGATAATTTCAGTTGCTGGTGAAGGTGGGATGAAATACGAGTCTTGAGCAATGCCGGAATGAAGGGGCGGGGGAAGTGGGAGATCCCCTAGAAAACCCGCCGATATACGGCATCTTACGGCACATTCCCACTCGCAAACTTCCGAGGAACAGGCCCCATCTAGAGAGGAACCGGGATTGTCTTGGTGAGATCGAAGCACCAGGTCCGCTCGGAAACCTAATCTTCCTTTTTCCGCATAAGAACTTAACCTCAACTTTTTCCCCCGGCGTGCTGCAAAACAGGATACGGTGTTCCCGTCAAAAGTGGTTGTTAGTTTCCCTCCCAGCATTACCACAGACATGCGAGTCCAGAGGATTTAAAAATAAACTGAGAGGGAAGAACTGGTTTCCGCTTGCGATAACTGAAGAAGAAGAGCGGCGAACCTGCTCGCTAATGAAATGTTTTACAAAACGTTTCCTGGCACGGCAAATATTGTTGTGTGTCACTGTGTTGATGTAACTCACTACTTGTACGACTTTTTCTTGTAAACGATGCATTACAGTGACCGGCAACTGGTTCGAACCACGCAAGAAGGAATCGATTACAAATTAAAGTCTTCGAGATATAGCAAGTTTAGCATACCCTTAAGGGCCTCGCCTACCACGCGCTTAAGATGCGTTGCATCGTGTTCATAAAACCGTTTTTTTAAGGAACTATTCCACATATGCACAATGTGTCTATGTGCGAGAAGAAAATTCACTCCAAACGATGACTGCAGAGTCGTTTCAAAGCATCACGCCGAAGAGAAAAATCATTTCGGAGCTCCTCGAAATTGCTAAAAAAAAAAAAAGCTTTTTCAACCTGTTATACTTGATAAACTACTCACGGGATTCGTGTGAAACTAGTCTAGGAACATGCAGAGGACTTAGCTTAAAACTTTCCACCAATATAAAGATGGTGTCACCACAGAAAGTGTCAGACAGGGGAGTGATCTACGATACCACTGCACGACGTTTCAGTGTCTTACGGTAGAGGCGATACCGCACCAGATGAGCCGGTAAACATCGCCCTTGGTGCCGTGCCTCACTCACACTAACACACGGTCAGTAGGCGGGAACCTTAAGGGGGGTGGTGTGCCAAAGCAGTGAATTTTCACAATTTTCGACAAAACATTTTCCCCTCGCTTATTTTTATAAATCAAGATTCGACAATCCGGAACTGATACTTTGGTACAACTTATTACATTACTACATAGCCAAAGACTGTCTAATTTTTGGAGCAGTGATGGCAGCTAGGAATAACATATATTTTTCCTGTCTGTCATCAGTGCTACAAAATAAGAAAGTATGTAACTATGTAATAAAGAAAGAAGGTGTACACAATTGTAATCTACGGATTGTCGAGCCTTGATTTTCTGTAATAAGCGAGCAGTAAAAATTATGTCGGAAATTGTGAAAATTCTCTGCTTTGGCTCTCCATTCCCCTTAAGGGGCCTCCCTAGGTAGTGTGTGTGTGTGTGTGTGTGTGTGAGGCAGGAACGGTAAGAGTGCCACTGACCGGCGTATGTGATACATTATCGCCTCTCCGCGCAAGTTTCAGATGGCGTGCAGTGCTTTACTAATATCCTTTTTCCTATGGAACTGTAAGCGGTAACAACATTATTTTGTTCGTGGACAGCATAGCTCAAAGTCTAACGCTTGTTTTTATAGTTGTGTTCTTCGAATCCGGTTGTTATTTTTCCTTATACGTAGAGCCAGTGATTTTTGGTGAAAAGAATTTTGCAACGACTTGTTTCAATGCCTTACGTACACACCTGCAGCTGTGGTTCGTGGTTATTGGCAGAATATAATAAGGCAGAGGTGTGTCTCATTTGATTGCACCAACCAGAACAATGTTACCGCGACACCACACGTCAGTGATTGAATGGTAGGACTACCGAGACGCCGAAAGTTAAAAACTTCCAATCACTACCATGAAGCAGAGAAACATATGTGCACATAAGGCATTGAAACAAAATGTTGCAGAATTATTTTAACCAAAAATCACTGGCTCTACTTATACGGAAGTTCGGAAAACCCTATTTTTGGCCATTTTGAGGGGCCCAAAAATTATGTTTATAATGAACATGCCGAAATTGTAAAACTATAGTGACACAGTTAGAAGTGTGTGCTCTTTTCGCAGATATACATCTATAATGTGCGTTTAATAGTTCCGTAAAAAAAAAAAAAGAACAGTTGTAACTCGCTTCAACGAGTTTGAAGAGCAATCAGGGAGGCCCCTTAATAAAAATCACACACACATATAGTGATCTCAGCCTAATATATGTTCGCAAAACCCAACGCCACAAAAGGTGTAGTTAATAACAGGTTTGCAGACCCTGTTATTTTCATGAAAGGCGCGTGAGAGATTTTGGTAATTGCTTAACATCTAGGTCTTCAGCGCGAGTGATGGGAGACAAGAGGTGAGTGTAAAGCAGCACCGGAATGAAAGGGAGGGTGAAACGGGTGATCCTCGAGAAAAAAACGCCCGACCAACGGCATCGTCGAGCAAGATATTCACATGCGAACATCCTTCCACCAACCCCGCCAGGAATCGAAAGTGGATCACATGAAGGGATGGGTTATAAAGAGTGATTTCTAAATGTGTTGAATATCTCAATAGTACTAATCACAGTGCACAGCATTGTAATATTTTATAAAAATACCATTTTAACATTCGATCTTCAAGGGTAATTTCTCCCTCATGGGTTGCGCTAGGGAAAAATTGCACTGGATAACTATACCTCATTTTTTATAAGGAATCACCTCCCAATGTTTGTAATATAAGTTAAGAAACAGCCTGTATAAAGATATATATATATATATATATATACATAATATAAAAATGAATCGCAAAATGTGTTTCTAAGCGTATAACTCAACAACGCCTGGACCAATTTGGCCTTTTTTTTTTTTTTTTTTTTTTTTTTTTTTTTTTTTTTTTTTTTTTTTTTTTTTTTTTT
>PNEQ01088706.1:0-42614 GCA_003012365.1 Medauroidea extradentata | reverse complement strand
ATTTGCCCCATTCTTACACGTCCAGGGTACCGTCCTAGTGAATGCAACGTATCCTACATAATGTTGTCATCGCTCTGCCTTGTGTGTTGTAGACCGCGCCGTCTTCTTTGGTGTAGTACATTCGTATTACCAATGGTAGCATTGTTGTCTTTGCACATTTCGTACATGCCGTACTGATATTCGTTCACAATGTAGTAATAGCTGTTTTGTTTATGGCTTCACGGGTTTCTGTCTTACAAATAATCTTTACTTAATTTGTCTAACCCACATTTATTGGCACTTTATCCGCGTCGCGCATAGGCATGTTTTTGGTTGTAAACGTATGTCAGTGCAGTATGTGATATGCTTCAACAACTGCATAACAGGTTGTAATTGTCTGTGAGCGTGGTACACATCCCTATCTTAGCGGATGTGACGCTTATTGCCTACTTACCAGGCACAGAACAGTAGTGTGCATTTTACTCGTAAACGGTGCAATGTAGGCATTTGCAACAAGAGGACATGTTTTGTCCTTACGGAGTGCTTCGTGGAGTAGACTACATTTCATGTTCCACAACGACACGCAAACATTCATTTATGCAAATTTAAGAAAGCAACCCCTATTCATTTCATGAACGGGGGTGGTTTGAAGGCTGTACTTATTTGATGTTACCGATCGCACTCATTCGTACCATCTCCCAAATATTCGTTATTTTACTCTTAACCGTTTGAGATAAACTTATATGATGGTTGAGAGCTGGATAACTACTAATTGTCTATAAATGGCTTGCCAGCTGTTGTACAATTCTGGGAAAACAAAACATATCCTTGAATGGGTCATCGGTGGTACGTACATGTCGTGACATCTTTAGGACAACTTATGGCTGAAAAGTGGAACATTCATTGGCCAGTTAGTGATACAACTCAACCAGATAGCATGCAAACTTAAAGTAAAATTGCACAACACTTTAATTTTACTTGCGCAGCAAGCTGTCTCACGAGACTTGCTGCAAGACTAAGTTAAATTTGAAGTTTATTTAAATTTGACTTACCAATCTTGCTCGTGAGACTTGCTGTGTGTATGAATTTGTAGGTTGCTTTAATTTCTATTTTTGGTTATAAATTAGAGCTTTTCATATGCTACTAAAAAAATTACACTGTTATGTACAAATACAAAACGGAATATTACCATTTTAACAACCCTGTTGTGTGAAAATTCAAGGTCCACGAAAATATTTAATAAATAATTGTGTGGTCGTCGGAATCTTGTGGCTAGCATGCTTGGCTAGTAAATAAATGATCTATCGTTCGAATCCGGCCAAGGACAGAAAATTTTCAGCTAGATAAGTAAATTTGTCAGTCGACAAAATAAAAAGTATCAAAAAGAAAAACTGAATTATTAAAAATTGTGAAGGAAAGAACTATATCTATGGCATGGCGTCTGTAGGCAAGCTGATGACTATGAAGTGGTTCGTTTATGGTCCATTGCTGGAGCAGGCATGTGAAACCATGTGCAGGCCAGCTGATGACTATGAAGTGGTTCATTGATCGGCCATTCCTGGAGCAGGCAGGCATGTAAAGGTATGTGTAGGCCAGCTCATATTTCTGAAGTGGTTCATTGACGGATCATTGCTGGTGCAGGCATTTGAAGCCATGTGTAGCCCAGCTGATGACTATGAAGTGGCTCGTTAATGGTCTATTGCTGGAGCAGGCATGTGAAACCATGTGCAGGCCCACTGATGATTATGAAGTGGTAAATTGATGGATCATTACTGGTACAGGCATTTGAAGCCATGTGTAGCCCAGCTGATGACTATGAAGTGGTTCGTTAATGGTCTATTGCTGGAGCAGGCATGTGAAACCATGTGCAGGCCAGCTGACGACTATGAAGTGGTTCATTGATCGGCTATTCCTGGAGCAGGCAGGCATGTGAAGGTATGCGTAGGCCAGCTGATGTTTCTGAAGTGGTTCATTAATGGATCATTGCTGGTACAGGCATTTGAAGCCATGTGTAGCCCAGCTGATGACTATGAAGTGGTTCATTGATGGTCCATTGCAGATGCAGGCATATGTAGCCTTGTGTTGGCCACTTATTTTGTCCAGCTGTGGACCAGCTATGGACGTATCGTAATTATTGTTTGTTGCCACTTCATATTCAGAAATAGTGCCCTGTGCATCACGTCTGTTGGCCAGTTGTAGGCCAGCTTGGCAGACGGTTCAATGCCATTGATGGGCCATTTATATTTTGCTACATTAGGTTATTTTGTTGATCTTGAATTTGTCATCCTGCGACGTGCAGGCTACTTTGGACTTGTGACTCTCTCGCCTAGGACATCTTGACGTTGCATGCATGTATCTAAGGGTACCTAATAAGCACATGATTAGCACATTGCAGTAACGTTACATCATTGTTCTGTGACGTTCTCTGCACGTGCATATCGCTGTCTGGGATAGACTTTCATAGTTGGGGTATTGTTTTATGCTCAACCTGTACATTATAATCGATTTCCATTACTTGAAGGCAGGATGTATGGGACAGATCAATGGAAGACGTAGACGACCACCTGTAGTGTAGGGTCGGCGTAGAGGCTGGAGCCGCGGACAGGAAGTGGCCTCGCCAGCTGCAAGTACAGTTGATTACTGTAACTCACGTTGCTTCTTGTTACAACACACGCTCACACACACACGGGGCAGCTGCGCGCAGCACATGGCGCTCCTCCTCACACATGTCTTCCTCCCTCCCTCCCTCGTGACGAGGCGCGTAACGTTTATTTATAGAGCGCCGCCAACTGCAGGGTCGGCCCGCTATCTCTCCGCCGAGCCACGTCGACGACGACCACCCAGCACCCCCGTCTTGCGACGACCACGACGACTGCCGGACATCCGCGGCCGCACGTCACCGCCCGCCGGCGAAAATAGCTTCGGCTTCGGCCGCGACGCCCCAGCCTGCCACACTCCGTCCGCTATACGGACGCGGCCAGGGGGTGGACACTAATTTGAAGGGCATCATGCACCGACAACATTACAAAGTAAACGTTATGTGTAATATAAATACAATGTTTGGTGGTTTATGATACTAGAGTGTCATGGATTTATTGCGTAAATATTAGATGTTTATTAATTTATAGTAATGGACATTTTCAACTACAGTAACTTTTCGGTTAAGTTGTCTACCATGAGACTCGCGACCTTGTGATTGCTCTGACTGCTCGTGATGACTACGAATCGTAAATTGTTTTGGTGTTTGTGGGATAATTCGGCTGAAATTTTATAATAACGGGGAAGATCATGAGGTACCCCTGTTCTACAAATAATTGTGGTTCTGGGCGTGCAAATGTTCTACTTTCCCAAACATTTGAACAGGTTAGATAACGTCTTTGTGTAGCCAACCTATAACTAAAAGTTTTAGTTTCCGAAGTTGCCGGTGAATGATGCCTCTTTTATAGCGGCTCGTTGGTTAACATGGCCGTGTCCACTCTTGAATACTTTACTTCCTCTATGGTCGCGGCCTTGACTGCTTTTGTTTCACATAGCTTCGTGTTCTATGCTACCGTGTGTACTGTAAACTTGGTGATGCGTCGTGGCACGCGTTGAATAATGTTAACGCTAAGTACCCAGATAGCTGTCAAAACCCTCTGAAGTTACACAAACCAGAATATATCACTTCAACAAGCCGTGCGCTTGAAGTACAACTGATCTGCCGCCTGTCATTGCGTAAACGCCCTTGGTTTCTTGCGGCGTTTTCACTCAAAGACAATGACTTACTATGTTTTAGGAGGTTCGAGGTAAAGTTCACACGACTGAATACTATACATCTGAAAAAAAAAATCACTGATCGTTACTGAACATATTTCAATAATGGTTGCTACACTTCTTGTATAGTCTGTCCCACAAACAAGTACATTTAGCTGCTCATAAGTGAAATTATAGGAACTACATAATATATTTTCTTGTTGCGAACTAACACTTCAGTAAAGTAGAAGTGTGAGTGAAGATTAAATGATTATGACATCCCAGATATTGCTGGGAAATGATCAGTGATTCAGACGTATTTCATTAAACTATGGCAGAAAAAATGTCAGAAAAGTGCACTCTTTAATTGAAAAGACTGACTTATGTTTGCAGCGATTTAACTCTGACTCATTAATTTAAGTTGAAATACAAGAATCCTACATTACAATAAAGATAAACATATTTGCTAACATTTTACAAACGTTTTATAGCTACATAGTTTAGTTTTCTGACTACACATTGTATCTAGGTACACGCGAGATGATGGGGCGCCTTAAATCTCGTCGACAGTGAGTTCATTAGAGACGGAATCAGTTTGCGTTAATAATCAGGACGAGAAGTCGACGGCTGCAATGGGCTGTACTAATAATAAATTATCGCATCATTCGCCTGGAGTGATTTCGTAAGACCCACGGAAATCCGAAATTGCGATGGTCCAACCGGAATTGAAGCGGGTCCTCTATATGGCCAACTGCCATCCATAACTAGCTACTTCTCTCTCTCTCTCTCTCTCTCTCTATCCATCTATCTTTACCTCGTCCTCTCTATCTATAATAATTATCTATGAATGTGTATGTGTTTAAATATGTATATAATATATACATATGTGTGTGCGTATATATATAATTTACCTGGGAGTATTGTTTGACTGATTCTGATACCTTGACTCCAGCGTGACGTCAGTCTTGTGGTACCAACGAGCTCTGATAACAGCCAAACGAGGTCACCTGACAGAGCGGTTTATAGCCACTTCACGAAGATATATTAAATTTACTATCACGTGACAACGCCGATTGAATATCTGTATTCCATAATATTGGGCGATGTGAATAAAAACGAAATATATCTAGGTCTTGCTAATTTTTTAGATATATTCGGGTACTTTGATGTGAATAAATGTTGTAGAAACTAGTATGCCTAGATGTATCTAGACTTTTCTTGACGTGCTAGACTTAAATTGCGAATAAAGAGAAGGGTCTAACTTTTATGTTGAGATACATCTAGGTTATTTTAATAGACCCTACTGCAGAGGGACATGCTAACGTTTAAGCTGTGACCATCAGTTAGCACCATGGCGATGTTCCTGCAGTTAGGCATGGGAAACGTTATCACGTTCGGAGGGATGTTAATAGATGTAAGGAGCTGTTACGATTTGAAACTGAAGACATTTTAACTGCGGAATTTTCGCCAGAATCTGACGAAACACGTGGAGGAGCCTTGACATCTCTAAACCAGATGGAAATACTACTTCGTTGTATGGGCGATCCTAGATTCCAGGTGTGGCTGAGGATTTTGGAGTTGACCGGACTACAGCATGTACAACGGTTGACTACGTTATGGATAAGATCTTTTTTAAAAGTTGATGACTTGATAACATTTACTTCCACAATTCAGGAAATTAATACTGCTAAGGTACAATAGCAACGATATTTTCAACTGCCAATCGCTTTAGAGACTTTGGATTGTATCCAGATCGAGATTTAAAAACTGTCCTTACGTGGTGATGAGTACATAAATCGGAAAGGTTATGACAGCATTAATGTGCAGGCAACCATATATGCTGATGAGAAACGCACAAGAATAAGTGCAGAATGGCATGGTAGCGTTCTGGATGCTATGATATGGAGACACACTACAACGGGGATGGGTGTTTACTTGATAATTCAGGGTATGTTGTATCGCCATGACTGATCACTCCATTTAAACCGCCAGGAAATGCTGATGAACGCCGTTTCAGTGTGAATCATGCCAGAGAAAGAGTGATAGTGGAAAGAGTGTTTGGTCAATTACGACAGAGGTTTCCGATACTGGCTAAACTGCGTCAGATTTTCTTCAGAGCAATAGTAACGTGTGCCGTGCTCCATAACAACTATTTCCATACATTTAAACGACGCATTACTATACGATTTGGAAGACAGGGAAGAAGCAGAGTATGACGAAGGTGAAGGTGAGCCTATCATCAGACAGCTGGAAAACAATGCGACAAAAGATCGTGGTTAACAAAAGCGACAGGGAATGCTGAATTTTGTTTGAAGATTTATATGTTTCAGTTATGGCATATCAAATGCAATAAAAAGTATGAACTGTGATTAAAATGTAACGTATAAGGTATAGTTTATTGATGTTTTTGTTACTTTTGTATATGTATTTTGTTTACAATAACGATATAAATTAAATAAAAAGGAAACGAAAATACCAAGCTTTTGGGTGTTATACTGCCTTGTTCAGTAACAATGTCAAAATTTACATATGTAAATCTTCCTAAAAACCAATTCATTTATTATTATTACTATTAGCCAAGAAATAATTGGTAATGAAAATGAAATCACAAAAATTTAACTTCTTATAAAACATGCCTTACTTAACACGTTTACAAACTGCAAGAATAAATCAGATATACATTCGTGAAGATTTTACATTTAGTTTACGGTAAAGTTTAATACGAAGTATCGTAATTTAAAGTATATCTTTGAGCCGATTTGTCGATTACATTGTTTTTTTTCCACCATGTTCTTTTGTATTTCTATTTGAAGGTTCTGAAATTCCAACTGTTTCATCAATACGAGTCTCTGAAGTTGCGGGAAAGACAGATTTTTTGTTTCCCCAGTTTCATGTCATTCCAGGTTTGTCACTGCAGGCGGAACGTATGACGAACTTAATGGTTTTCTTGTTGCAGGGCCACTAAAAATTGCGGAACGTGACTCCAAATGGCATTTCACTGCATTCTTCTTCATTTCCATTGTCAGCATGTGACGCATTCTTGATACCAACCGAAGCTGCTCCTGGAACTTAATTTAAAAAAAAATCTTCGTTAGAAAGTAATGTCAGTAAATCGTTCTCCCAATCTATTAGCTTTATTGGTTCATTGCCTGTTTCCTTTAGGACAGTTTTATTATTTAGTTGACTATTCATGTTGATTAACATTTTATTTAGCTGCACAACACTGTATTGTTTGCCAGTTCTTTGGGAATATTCTCCTGCGAATGTTTTCCATGATTTATTCTATTCTAATACGAACTTCGGCGCTCTATACTTGTCAAATACAACCACGTGTTCCAACAGTAATTTTACAAACAATAGTTTGTTCACTACTTTTCTGTCATTCTCTTCACTTTCACTGGACGACATTTCGAGAGAATCTCCTCTTCAGCTCCAACGACGTAACTTGCTACTGAGCTTTGGTTTGCATAGGCAGAGTGCGATGCAGCTGGAAGTAAAGAAGGGTAAAGAGTTAGAGGTCACACATGAATAGGTTACTACCGTGTCAGCAGGGGCGTCATTTCAGGTTTTTCTAGGGGGGGGGGGGCAAGATTTTGTTTTCTGGCGACAGTGACCTTGTTGCATCTTTTTTATTAATTAAGCATGTATAAATTAGGTACTTTAATAATACAACTTTATTTTTATGTCCTTAAGCTAGCATTATTTACATTTAAAAATACAAAAAAAATATTTATACACATAAAATTCCAAATCCAGGGGGGGGACATTTGCCCTCCCCCCCTGTAGCCCTAAATGACGCCCCTGCGTGTCAGACTGGCGTTGATTCAAAGTACAGTACAAGGTGCATCTAGCTCTTGGGATGTATCTACACTGTAGAGTCTACGTACATTTTACGGTAATTTTCCAACTGGGCACTATACATCTACCTAGATTTAACTTTTACTTATTCACTTCACTATTGGCTGGTGCTAAGTCACAGTCCTAGATTCTACATAGTAGCATCTCGTTTTTATTCACTTCACTCATTAGAGTTAAACCCGCATAACGATTTTCTTCCAGGCCTGGAGTTACTGAATGTTTTGCGTCCCGAGTTCAGAGAGTGCTGCAAGATCGACTAGTGGCGCGAGTATAGAGCAGCGAGTGACGTCGGTGGCGACGAGTGAGGAAGACTGTGACGTCGGTGCCGACCAGCGATTGTGGCCTGGAAGGAGATGATTCAGTGGAAGTCCAGGAAGGAGGGAATGACATTGCGATGTGAAGAGTCTCGTAGACTAGACAGCTTGTCATAGTTATATTAAACCAGGTGACGTTCTTTGTTTGCTTCAGGCGCACACGTTTTGGCTAAACTGGTGTGAGACACATAATATTTTTCATTCTTTGGAATATCTTAAATTACAAACCTTATCCCTGCACGGACCATGATAGGCCTAGTTGTTAAGTTTTGTTTCTACTATCGTTAGGACGATTCGTTTTTATGATGCACACCGCACAGTCTTACAAAAAAATGGTAGCTATAGAGAAGCGCAATTATTTAACAGTCCTTTTAAGGCGCCTGACTGGACCTACTGCATACGGCTGAGGCCTAGAAGTTAGGAAGTAGTAGTTAGTGACACCAGCACTGTATCACTGAACACATATGTGACAGAGTTTAAACACACCTACTGTCGTACAACGTCTTGTATCGTGGGACTAGAGTAGAGCGAAGTTTAGACGCACTTAAGGGCCTCGCCTACCTCGCGCTTAAAATCCGTTGCAACGTGTTCGTAAATATGATTTTTTAAAGAAACTATTCCACATATGTCCAATGTGTCAATGTACGGAAAGAAAATACACTCTAAACTATGACTGAAGAGGCGTTTCAAAGTGTCACGTCAATTTGAAAAATCATTTCGGTTCTCCTCAAAATAGCTAAAAACGGGTTTTTCAACTTTTATATCTGAAAAACTACTCAAGAGATTCGAGAGAAACTACTCTAGGAGTATGCAGTGGACTTTGCTTAAAACTTATTACCATTAAAAATATGGGTCAGCACTGAAAGTGTCAGTCAGGCGAGTGTCCTACGATACCACTGCACACGGTTTCAGTGTCTTGCGGTAGAGGTGATAACCGCACCAGATGAGCCGGTCAACATCGCCCTTGACGCCGTGCCTCTCTCACACAAACCACGGCCAGTAGGCGGGCGCCTTAATGGCATTGGTAACCGCATTTGGCATTTTAAGTAAAGAAAATGCATTGCGCAAGGCAAATGAAACTACGCTTATTCAGATCCTTCGAGCTTTGCGTGTATTCTTACGTTTTCTCGATGATGTGCAAGTTCTTCTAAGTTTACCACTAACTCATGCTGTTATTGCCGTTGAATAAACTTGAAGCAAAGTTAGCGTTGTTGTAAGGACGTGGGAGTAAGGCAGAACTGTCATAGACTTTGACATCAATTAACGTCTGACTACTGCTTATGTATTCGCTCTCTACCGCGGACAATCAACCACTTGGCCAACTGCGCTTGCGATACTGTGTACATGAACGTTGATGGTACACAGTTGAAGTCGTTTATGATTCAGTAAAAAACGTAGATGATACAGCAGGAAACAACAATGAGATGCCAGGCAAACACTTGACAGAGAATGCCTTCAAGACAGCATAAGCAAATCTCTTCTATGCAAATTAGCTCTGTCAAAATCAGAATACCATAGAGTGTTTGCCCAGGCAACTGACATAGTCACTGTCAAGCCTTATAAAAACTGATTTATATCAGAGAAGATAAGCATGCAGAAGGTCCAGTAAAACAATAATGTACGGTAAAAAAGAAAATTTCCTACTAGAAGCTGCTTTACGCGTTGGAGACTTAAAAGTGATGTTGACTAATTCCATTTCACCAAACCTTCTTATTTTGCACACTTTTCAAGAATATTTTCTTTAAATTATTTTTTATATATCCAAAACCCTACTATCCTAAAAGCAGTTTAGTTACTGCGCTTTATATCGCAAATATTTTCCCAGCACCCTACTCTATAGTACCGTTTTTATCTGTGTCCTACCGTGTAAATACTTACTCTCTTCGAGATGTGGTTGCAGCCTCAATTTAGACAACCCTGCTGTACCGCTGTGTATTCCGCTTCTTGCCCAACTATTAGCTAACCAAGTGTATGAGGCTCTGCCTTGAGACACATTCAATCCTCACCAGCCTTCCTGCTTGGCGACTAATGCATGTCGGAGTTACCCATACACTGAGACGAGGTACACGCTGACGTGGCCGGATATGGGGGACCTTAATGTAAAATTAAAAGAACTTATCAGGAGCTATTAAGACTTCCGTGACGCGTACACCTAATACCCTAAATAAACGACATGTCAATCAAGGAAACAAAAGTAATAACTATTGACGCAAAGAAACGATGGGACAATCGTCGGTTGTAACGATAATGATGGCAGACGCACGCTCGCAGTACGCAATGAGTCGAGCCATACCAGCAGCTGTGGGTCCAGCAGTTAAGAAGGCAGGAAACATAAATTAACTACTACACCGTCAGCTGATATCTCCTTTCCAGATTTGCTGAAGTCAGCATATAAAAAAACTAAACAGGGGCAATTGTTGGTAACCGTTTATGCCAACTTCATGAGAAAATATTTCCCGACAGTGATGCGGACGTGTGGCCAAATCGCTTGCTCTGGAATCAAATGTTTTAAAACTTCATTGTCATAACTACAGTGAATGTTAAATTCATCATTTGGAGAAAATATTTTTCCAAAATGTTGGTAGAAACTGTTTTCTGGGATTACGCTTTTCATAGTTTTCCAAGCTGATTTCCTTGAACACGCCATCTTCAATTTATATTTAGATTTATGCATAATGTATAAACCAAAATTATGCTGCATCGTGAAATTTTCTTCGTCACAAAACACCTTAACATGTGTCTTAAAATGTCTACAAACCTTCATTAGTAGTCTACCAGAATTTTATGTTAAAATAAAACAATTATTATTTCAATTTTGTCATTCTATACTATTTGGCATCGCTCATCTAAGACCGATCTACAACTATCGCCATCGCAGATATATTTGTCCACTACTGATAAGGTAGTTACACTTCAGCAAAGGAATTGTACACTCATGACCATATTTTAAAACAAACTGAACAACCCTTACAGAAAACAACTTCTCCGAGTCTGGAGGGCATTTACCAAAGACCACACTGCTCCCTACGCCTGACCCAAGTTCCTATGACTCACCTAAAGGCAACCTGCGGAAGGGACCCTACAAATAAGAGGATATACAAGGACCATATTCCTCCGCATGATAACAGAGAGTCGGTATCACGACACTTGACCTGGTTGAATGGCTGAAGACTACGTATAACTCTACATCTCAAAGGGCCGCGGGCCGCAGAAGTGAAAAAAAATGTATTCCCGAGGACAATACATTCCATTTCAATCAAAACTCGTACTATTCACACATACTGCAAAAAAATCCTAAACAGCAGGGAAAGTATTCGCCTATGCACAATATTGACACTTAGGTCATATCATACTTCAACTTTTAATTATAGCAACAGTTTAGCATTTTTTCTAGGAAAAACATACTTTCCTGCGGCCACGAGTTCCTATGTAGGCCTACGCTGTTTTTTCGAATATTATTATTAAATTCTAAGATGCAGTAGATATTGAAAAACTATTACATAACATTTGCTGAAATTTTTTTTACGATGAAGCATAATTTTTAAAGCCATTTTAATATATTTTTGGTGAATTAAAGACCTAAAGAAATTTTATCGAAGTTAGTAAGTAGCCAAAATTGTATAACTATTATTTTTTTTTGCTTTAAAAACGTTGAGCTGCACAGTAATAATAAATTTCAACAGATCTGTGTGACGGTTTTATGAATTCTGACTTCTTAGTACACATAGGTTCTATTAATCCTGATCTTGATTTTCCAGATGCGGCAGTCTGGAGAAAACATTTTTACATATTTTAAGGGGCATGACAATGATGTTTCTAACAAACGAGCCGAATTTTTAAAACTATAGTGACGTAGCTCGAAGAGTGTGTTCTTTTCGTAGATATACAAATATTACGAGCGTTAAATAGATTCGTGAAAAAATAAATTTCGTAACTCACTTCATCGCTTTCGAAGCGCAGGTGGGAAGCTATTTAAGGGCACCGCCAACCTGTTTCAGGCTCAGAAACGACGGTGCCATAAGGGCGATCTTGAACAACGCCACAAATGCCACATCGTCGCAACGAGCCAACAGCTGAACTATTATGCAATATTCCCGCTGGTCCATTTTTAATATGGGACTTTAAGCTGCGATCATACAATCTTATTGGTGGAAAGTCTGTAGCAATGATGAGTGCCCGCCTCTGAGTTTCGCGTACATCCGGTCAGTACATTTTAACGTTCGCCAGTCTATAAAGTCTGTTTTAGCTACGTTGAAGGGCCTCTAAACAGTATTTTAATGAGCACGTTGTCTTAAATGACACTATACGACCTTGTCCAAAGTGTATTTCCTTTCCGTACTTCGACACAATGGGCACACGTGGAATAATTTCGAAAAAAAAAAGTATTTACGAACACTGTCACGTATTTGAAGGGCGTGGTAGGCGGCACACTTAGGAGCGCTCAGGATGGTGTAGGCTAATAAACAGCGGAAATATGTAAACTAGCTAAAATAAAATAGTAACCACGTCTTCTAAAGTCTCACTTTATGGTGAACAGTATATAGATAGAGCCATGAACTTTTCGCGAAAATAATTTTGCCCTAGTTTGTTCCAGCGCCTTACGTTAATATCTGCAGTTCTGCTGCATAGTCTGTGATTGGTAGTTTTAACAGTCACGTGTTGTGGGGTTGTACCCGCTAATCACGGACGTGTTGTGTTACAGTGACCTTATTGTGACTGGCTCAGTCAAATGAGAGACATTACTTCACACAGACACACTGCCTATAACCACGAAGCATGGCTGCACATATGCACGTAAGGCACTGAAACAAAGTGGGGCAAAATTCTTTTCGCGAAAAGTTCATGGCCATGTATATATGATTCAGCTACGTAGTGCCGACTAGCTAATGCTCTCTTCCATGTTGCAGAGCGAAACAATTACTTGGGTTCTACGAGACGACAGAGACAGATGTGTATGGGTTCAGCAAACATCATCCTCGTCAGTTCCAAACTTTGCAAACAATCGGTGTTGCAAGCAGTCTGCGGGTAGAAATGTTTGTTGAAGCCTATCACACTGAAGAGAGTAAACACGCTGTTATCAGGGCTTGATACAAATAGCGAGCAGGAAGCACAAGTCGCTCTACGCCAGGAACGATGAAGTAGGACATATAGCCGTACCTTGTTGGGGAAAACAGTTCTAACGATATTTCTGGGACTAACACCTTCTTGTTATCCTAACATAAATTCCACCGTTTTGGTTTCTCCTTCATTTCGAGACGTCCCTGACATAATCCTGGTGTCGAAGCAACGTGAATTCAAACTTCCGAAAGCCTTACAAAGGGAATCATCGACAAATTCATTTATGCATAAGAATATACCAGCGTTTATAAAAATAGGATTGATTTTTAACCGTCCAAATAGTTTGTGTAACATTTATCGCACAGAGCGTAACTGCGTAGAGGTAAAACACTGGACTTGCGTTCGAAAGTTTTTCGAAATTACGTCAGGCGGGTTTTACAGGACTGATTCCTTTGTGACATTCATTCCGCTCGGGAGAACTTAAAATAATCTGTACTTTATTTTTTCTATTTAAAACTCAGACCACTTACTACAAACAACTCGTTCTTGATCTGTCTGGTAGAACAACTTCTCGCTGCCGATGTGATACTGACTACCTAATGATACTGAAATGAATTAACGTCATAACATCGTCCAAATAGAAGCGTCGAGGAAGTGCGTTGGCCTGCCGCTGCCAGTAAGTAACTCAGCCGGAACAGAACGTTACTGCGAATACCAAACTCTTGACGACGCAACGATCGTCTTCAACCTCGCTTTGCAAGGATGCCATATAGCAAATCTGCGTCAGAGAAACTACTTGCCCTTTCACTTGCTCGTCCTACCCGGGGATCGAACAGTTTGCCAAGATTACATTTTATACAGAGAAAGGAAAGTATGTAACGGATGTAAAATGAGGGTGTTTCGTAACTTATGTTGACTAATGTAACGTTACTTATGTATGACTCTAATAAGAGGTAATTAGTTAGTTTCGAATAAGCCGATTGATATATGTACAGAAACTACGTATAAGGGTGGTAAAAAAATTTTAAACAACGCTTTAAAATGCAATTTAATCAACAAAACAGAAAAGCTAAATAATATTATGGAACAAAATTTAATTTACGTAACGATTTAAATTTTTTCTTTATATGAAAGATAATTTTAAAGTCTAACATTTGGGCGTGTTTTCTATAATTAGGCGTTGCTTGCGGACGTAACCCAATCGGCAAATTCGTAATATTTTCAACCGGGGCCGCGGTGGCTGAATGGTTAGACCATTCGCCTACCACCAAGGTGATCCGAGTTCGATTTCTGGCGGGGTCAGTCCCCGGATTTTCACGTGTGTGAATCGTGCCGGATGATAAACCGCTGGTCGACGGGATTTCTCGGGGATCTCCCGCCTCGTACTTTCAATCCAGCGCTGCTCCGTTCTCACCTCATGTCACCCCTCACCAGTGCTGACCAAAATCTCTCATTGATTCGTAATATTTCCCTCCGGAAGTTTATAATAAAGAGACGAATTTTTTTGGTTTTATTATTCCGGGATACAAATGGCTTAATGTAGCTTCCCCCTTGCTCCTGATTCTACCAGTTCTGCCGACTCTACTAATCACATCTCGCTGCATCTAAAAGCCTCTATTTATTTAATCTGAAGTTGACGTCGTCGCTCGGCGCTGTCAACATATGTATATAGATAACTATTACGTACGTTACTGCAGTAACACAACCACCTGTTGTTTGCAACTCTTTAATATTACCACGATATTCAACATTTCCTCTTACAGCCTATAAATAAATCGCAGATTATATCGTACACCTTCATATCCACTACCTGCCTCTTGTTCAATCCTACACTGCACTGTCTTGAACGCATTTAGGTCTCTCAGGATATAGCAAAAATACAGTCGAATCATGGCGTTTACTGGAGACTACGGTATGGGATGATTGCTGTAAATGTTCGGGAAACATGAACAGACATTCTTCTCTAAATTATCTCCGCGGGAAGAAACTAAACATCGTCGACCTTGGTTTTAAGGGATATCGCTAAATTTACACTTGTCTCGTCATGCGGTCTTACTGGAGATTATAAGCAAGCTACAAACATTTAAATTTTATTTTCGAGAATATAGCGGGCGGTGCCTTTGTCGCCGCGGTGAAAACTTGTCGGTTTCCTCGACTCTGCAGTGGCGAAATAAATCTGCAAAATAAAAACACCAGACTTGCAACCTGCACTGCCTGATCCTACACGTCGATATGAGAATACCACTACGATGTCTGGCCTGCTACAAAGGCACCGCTATACGTTGTTCATGGAAGCAAAACATCTAAATTCAGCACAAAAAAATCTGGCGAGACGTTACATTCCCGACTGCATAAACATCCTGGGAGAACTTAAATGTCACATTAACGGCTGTGTAGTAAGAACGTAATAATCCGGGCTTTGAGCCCTTACTCGTGAAATGCGATAGAGCACTTAATTGAGAGGCGCAGTAATCCGTTCCGGACTGGTATGAACTAAGGTTAGAACCACTGAGGTAAGAATAAAACCGGAAACAGCATGCTGTGACGTAGCTGAAGCCACAGTTTTGTGCGTCTCAATATGGCGCTGAGGCATTTGAATGTAAGTCTTGTGCCGATGATTCTCTGGGTAGTAAAAAAACCTCTCCGAGATTACTGAACATAAGATGTGCAACTACAAAATTCTGATAACTATGCTTTTACTTAATCCAAGTCTTTAAATACGAACTTCTCATTTTAATAGGTAAACGAAAAGGTGGTCGCACATTGTGTCGCATAAAAAGGCGGCTTCACATATCTCCCATACAGTACATTTACGTAGGTATGGTCAACCCCTGATTAATCAAACTTTCTTTGAACTGTTACTACATGTATTCTATGCTCAGTACAATTCATCACGTATGCGTCTCACAGACAGACCTACTACAAATATCAGGGACACAGTAAGAAAGGGTAACGGTATTTTGTGGTAATGACGAAACAAAGGGAGGGGGTTTGGTAGGAAAGTACGACTCTCGTCAACAGGAAAGTCACTAGCCGGAACTGCTATCTCTGACGATCACGAAATCGGCCGTGTCCTTTAGTAGTTAGGAACCACTTGAGTATTAGCATGCAGTGATTAAAAAAAAAAAAAAAAAAGGTTATGACAACTGAACATTCGACACAGCGTCTTTTCGAATGCGAGTCCTTTATTCTACCACCGTGTTTCTTAGTTTCTTGAGGAGGAACGGTGGGTCAATGGACTTTTATTTAGACGCCGGGTGGAGGGGGGTGTTGGCAAGCTGTCATTGCTCCTTCCTTTCTAGTTGTTGGTAGTGAGGGGTGTCGGAGGCAGGGCAGCTCCCAGTTTCCAGAACAAACAAAATGTTTGTGTGTAGTACGCATGTTATTAGATATGTATTTTCAGCCTGTTTATGAGCCAGGGAAATTTCTTATTCCATAAAAGTTACAGTAAGTTATCTCATGCAAAGATAAGTAAGAGTTTTCTTCTTGTGTCACAATTCTTTATTAACACATTCCATGGTCTAATTATAAATTAGGAAGACTGTACTTCATTAGAAATATATCTGATAGTCACGTGTAATATTTCATAAAAGTACGTTGAAAAGATAACTTAAGAAAATTAAAATCGTATTTATAACAATCCAAGACTAATACGTGTAGGCAAGCTATTAAAGAAATTCAAATAGTAATTCAACACTTGTAAATATTTATTACAGAGACTTTATTAAAAAAAAAAAAAGTCTATTACATCTACGAAATACGTTTGACTAGTATTTATAATTTATCAAAATCTCTTACAATAGCAAAATTAACTGTTTACTTTAACTCGTTAGTGTAGTAGATATGCCGAAGGTAAAAACAAAATAAAGAATATCTGGTAAATTAATTAAGTAAATTGGTTTTTTGGCAAGTTTCATTGCAAACTGAAATCAGAATACTTAGCTACCAAACACACCATTTGCCAATCCTAAATCGCGCTACTTGACGACCGTCTTGTTAACTAAGCCTGCTGGTTGGTACATGACCTTACTGTAAACATAGTTACAGTGCGAACTCTTACAAAACACCGATTGAAAAACAAAGCTGAACAGGCTCGAAGTGGTTGTCCAACGACGCGGTATAGATAGATAGGACCATGAACTTTTCGCGAAAAGAATTTTGCCCCAGATTGTTTCAATGCCATACCTAATTCTGCTTCAAGGACAGTGATTGTATGTTTTGTCTCTCACGTGTCTTGTGGCTGTACCTGCATATTACAGACAAGTGGTGTCGTTACCTTATCGTGAATGGCACAGTTAGATACATTGGAAAATCGCTGGAATAGTTGACTGTTTGCTAGGCTCTAACGTGATGTATATAACCCTGAATGTTCTGTATCAACATTGGCTATCGTTTATTTGTGGCATTGTTTCTCTCTACAACAGGCCCAGTTAGAACTGCACAGCTTGAACACACAGCGTGAGTGATTTGTCCCAAAACTGTTCACACGTGTCACGGTTAATATAATACAGTTTATTGTAGACTATTTAATTTTTTCGCGATTTCCCCAGTGTCTCTAGGCACAGTCTAATGAAACACATCACTTCACAAAGACACACTGCCTATAATCATAAGCATAGCTGCAGACGTGCACGTAAGGCATTGAAACAAGCCGGGGCAAAAAAATGTTTCGCGAACAGTTGATGGCCCTAGGTATTGAGGCATATGGACCACACACAGTGGAACAACTAGGCGACTTGAACAGAGGACGGAATCAAACTTTCTATTATTTGCTGCTCAAACTCGGCTGTCCGCAGTACGACCACAGAATATTTAGGAATACAGAAGTGAAATAACATTTAGGACAGGAAACTGTAACACACGCCAGCAAAATGGCTTCGTTGGCCAGCAATGTGGCGGAAACGCCTACCGCCAATCAGCGTAAGGTGGCTGCCCTGCTAGCCGACAGCCAGGCCATTTGGAAACCTGCCGTAACATGCAGGAGTCAAACACACAGGAAGCTGGTATCAACAGCCTCGGGCAACCAATAAGAGGCGAAGTTCGCTCGTATCAAACGAGCAGCCAAGTCATTTCACGTCTATATTACTATTTAGTCTGTGGTACGACTATGAACGAAAAGTGTCCCTTCTACCCCCCTTCTCTTAACTTTTTTCTGCAACTGATAGCAACGCCATTACTACAGACGTTTCATTGTATAGGCCGTTCACGATCAAGTGAGCACTGCATAAAGTTTTCTTTCAGCTGTTTGCAGTCATCTGTGGCTATTTGTAATATGAATACTTCCATCAAACTAAAAACCAGAGTAAACGTTTTAACTTTCTCAAAAAATAACATCTATCGGAAGTTCTGCTGAGTGCTCAATTTATAGTGAACAGTCTATATATAGGGCCACGATTTTGTCGCGAAAACATTTTTGCCCCACTTTGTTTCAGTGACTCACGTGCACATCGGCAGTTCTGTTTCAAGGTTATTGGCAGCGTGTCTATGTTCAGACACGTTTCTCATTTGACTGCGCCAATCAGAATAAGGTTATTGTGAGTCTGTACGTCTATAATTTGCCAAGGCAAGTGAGAGTAAAAATCATCCAACCACAGACGATGTAGCAGATCTGCAGGTGTGCACATGACGCATCGAAACCAAATGTTGCAAAAATCTTTTCGCCATGAAATCGTGGCTCTACCTATATATAAAAACACAAATTCCAATAGACATAAACAACAAATTAGTCGCGGAAAGATTTTTGCACTAATTTGTTTCAATGACTTAGGTGCACATCGGCAGCTATGATTCATGGTTATTGGTAGTGTATTTTTTATTCAGCCATGTTTCTCACTTACTGTACCAATCAGAATACTGTTCTTGTAAAACCACGTATCTGTGATTTGCCAGTAGAGGCCCAAGGCATGTGAGAGTGAAAACAGTTAATCACTGATGATTTACTCAGACCTACTGACATTTCTACATTCAACGTAAACAGTCTAAGCAGGACGAAACTATGGAAACAAGCCTCACAAAATGCGCAGTAATGAGTAAGTGTGCCATCCACGACGGTGGACTCACTAGGGAACGCGAATGGGAAGACGCACAAGTTCAATGGGAAGGTCAAATCTATTTGTGTATCAGATGAGTTTTTTATTCCTCGGTTATTTCTTCATCGACCAAGTTGTCGGGATGTCGTCACTCTCCGCTGCGGGAGCTAGGCCAAGCCAAGAGATAACATTTTGATAGGCACAGCTGTCTTCTTCTGAAGCGGAGATTACGTACTCCGAAATGAGATCACGCCGAGTGGATTCGTCATCAGCGTGGTTCGCCCTTCTGAATTCTGTGGAGACACTTAATATTGTTATAGGCGGTAAGCAATAAAGTGAAGACCGTCGTTCCTGGAGTAATAATTAACAAATAGTATTTATTGTGACGTCAGGTGTTAACATTTCAGTTTTAAAAAATATTCATTAATTCTTACTCTCCTTTGTTTACAATTAAAAGTGGCAATAAACTGTAAATTATCTCAGTAAGTAGGGTTTCAAAACTGATCATCTAATCCTGAACAACATACATAAGTAGTTTATAATTTTAATGAAATAAAATAATATTGTTCTTATTAATTACATTTTTAACTATCATTCAGGCATATCATTGTACACAATTACTTATATTGTATACCATTAATTGAATTAATATATTTACAAAATAAATGTCACTTCAAGATATATAATGTCCGTCGCTGTTACAGCTATACTACTTACTCTCGTGTCTCTCCTCAGTCAAAACAGACTCTCCGGTTCACAGTCAATTGAAAGAACTTCAGTGGTACTGATTTAATTGGTCTCTGGCGCATGTTCTCCACCAGACCGCAATCGTCCTCACTCGTCGCCACCGACGTCGCTCGCCGCTCTGCCGCACTCGTATCTCCAAGATCCTATAACACCACACTGAATTAGGGTGGCCGCCTACCCCACGCTTCAAATGCTTTGCAGCGTATTCGTAAACAAGTTTTTCTTCTACGAAAATATTCCACGTGCACCCATTGTGCCAACGTACGAAAAGAAATCAAACTTAAGGCAATGCCGGAACCTCATTGTTAAGACGCCACGCTCATTAAAAACACTGTTTATAAGCATTCCAACTACGTACAGTACTTCAAAATGTACTAACCGGATGTATGTGAAACTCATATTGCGACCTGCACTGTACTTAGTTGCAGACTTTCCACCAATAAGATTATATGGTCACCACTTAGTGTCCCATAGTAAAAACCGTTCGGCAGGAAGCTTGCACGCTAGTTCAGCGCTTGTGTCGTTGAGGTGGTGCGGCGTTTGATACGCGCTTCAAGGTAGACTTTACTGCTCTGTCGTTTTCGAACCTCTCACGCGCGGTTAGGTGGTTCCCTTAACCTCAACTCAGTTTCCGGAGGTCAAGGAAAACTGCTCTTATTTTATGCCGGAGGCTGTTTCGATAGCGCTCCTCCAGCGTCCATGTGTAGGGAAAATAACATATCTCATATATTCTCCCCGCGCCCAAAATACGCAGCCTCGCTGCCAAATTGTTAAGATGACAAGACTTGTCGGCAAAGGTCGCTGTGTAAAACCCGGCATGCAAGGTCACTCATCCAGCAGAATGTGGTAGTATTGGCTGGGGACAGGCAGGACGTTGACAGCTGCGTAGTACCTATATATCTTCTAGCAAGGCTTGTGAGAATTTATACGCATATCGGTATCCACCACTGCTAAAATTACCACAGTGCTTTCGTGGAGATTAATAACGTACTTGTTTGTCCGTTGCGATCAGCACCGTCGCTTATACGTTGACCGCGTCCAGCGGAGCGTAGAGGAAACTTTAAATAGGTGTTTCGGGATAAAAAAAAACGCACTTTTGAGACCTTAGTTACGTGTTTCCTTTCAGGTAATTTATAATTTCCTGTCACGTTTTAATATAAACAAATCTGTCTACGTAACAATAAAAGTATAACGAACTCAAAACTTAACTGCTGAAGCCAATATATATATATATATATATATATATATATATATATATATATATATATATATATATATATATATATTTAATTTTATACTAGACACAATGGTTTTCAAAAGTGCTGATTTTACCGCAGAACCCGTAAAACTGGGTCAACATCATATTGTTCACTTCGAACATCTTGACGGTTGCAGTCTCAAGCAGCTGCTTTCGGCACGGACTGGTCTGTATTTCATCTGTTTTACACTACTAGTTATCCCATATATGTACGGGGTTCAGGATTAATTGAGCTCTTATAAAACCCGGGTTTCTTTCGGTAATTTGTATTTTTCTATCACATTTTGATATAAACAAATCACCCTAAATAACAGTCGAAGTGTACAGATTGTACTGTTGACTACTCGAAAGTTAATGTCTGACATCACTAGGGCTAGGAATAATTCGCGAGTTTAATTACCTGCATGCTAGAATCCAATGTAGGCTAATAAGCATACTCAAGCCCCGTCTATTCGTTCATTGTCTGCTGTCTGAATGAGTAGTAGGTAATAGACAAATAGTAGGGCTTCGGTATATATAGGATAATTGATTCTAACTTGTTGGTCGTTGAACTCGGGGAATATTCCTAGACATCACAACAAGAATGATTTTAAATTGGTATTGTGTACACGATGGTCTTCAAGGCCGATCACTTTACAACGAAGCTTCCTGTAGTGTAACCTGCGTGTACTCTTGGAGATAGAGCCCGGAAAATTTCGCGGATTGAATTACCTGCATGTTAGAATCAACTATCCTATACGTACTCAGGCACCGGTCATTTGTCCACTAGCTGCTACTCAGTGGAACAGCAGACAATGAACGAATAGACGGGACTGTAGAATGCATAGTACAATGGATTCTAGCATGCGGGTCATTGAATCCGCGAAATTTTCCGGGCTCTACTTGTAGATCTCTAATTATTAGAGATGGGTAGAGATGATGGTTTATCGCGAAAATGTTTTGTGCCAAGATAGCCTTGAAAACACTGACACAACGTAGCTGTCTGCAGACCAATACCAGGCATCCAATATTACAATATCGGGATTCTTATTGGCTCAGTCAAATAGGGCAACAGCTCTACGTACAAGCTAAAGCCAGTAATCTTCTGGTAAGCTGGACGTGTATTGAAATCCATCAAACAGTCAACTTTTCCCGCGATAAACCATCATCTCTAACCATCATCTCTAGAGATGGGAAAATTTCGCATGTTAGAATTAAATATCCTATACATACTCAAGCCCCGACTACTCGTTCATTGTCTGCAGTTCCGCCGAGTAGCAGCTAGTTGACAAATAGTCGGGGCTTGAATATGCATAGGACACTGCATTCTAACATGCAGGTCATTGAAGTAGCGAAATTTTTCCATCTCTACTAATTATTGACTGCGTATTGTGTGGGAAAGGTTGTTTATTTGCCTGGGCTAAGTCACAATATGTTCAATGCGACACCAGTAGTCTGTGATCCGCAGGTTGGCCTCCAATGCATGCAACACCGCAACCATCCCATCTCTGGATAAGTCATGAGTAAACCAGTTATGAAGTCAAGTCTAGACATGTGGGTTTATGACTCGTCGGCAGCGAGGTCGTTACACACGGTGACACACATATTTAAACAAAGATAGTAACTTGCAGAGGATTGAGCGTTTGCCTTTGTTTAGAAGCCATCGCATCATTAGCCGGGAGGGACTCCAAGAAACCGTGCTATACGTAAATCAGGATTGCCGGAACCATTACTCAAACATGGATCCTCCAGAATTCTTGCGCAATCTATTACCGTCGCACCACCTCACTCAGTAATCGATTATGAAATCTGTCCGCGAAAATAATGTGTTCCTATAAATAGGCAAATTGAATATTACCTGAAGAACTGCTTTACGTTATGCATATTCAATGTATTACAGATCTGTCATGTGTAGAAACAAGCTGCAGAACTTCCAGAACGAATCTAATAAATTAATTTTCTAACTACCCACGTCTCAAAACCACCATACTGTATCATAAACATACAACAATTAATTCCTAGTCTCTGTGTTGCTAGAATAAACTATATTCTATTAGTTGTTACATAATATAGGAAGATTCCTGCGGCACGATTTAGTATTTCCCTTCGCTTTGAACTACTCCTGCTCAAACATGTGACATTTCCTCAAATCGTTTTTAAGAACAATACTATTTATTTTTGCAAATAATTTTACAAGGTGCTATGGATTCCGGTGCAGTCTATCAGATTTTTTTTTTTTTTGGAATGTGTATCCTTGGCAGAATTTGCCGGGGTGCAGGAGGGTTTTCTCAAGGTACTGGCGTTTTACTCCGTCCCTGCATTCTACCGCTGCTCCGTTCTCTCTTCATTTCTGCGATAGTGTTCAGTTACGCTATATAGTGTAATTTAAGCATGGTACATCGCACCGTTTACGAGACGTACATACAGTAGGTTGTTGCCAGGTAGGGCTGCAGATTCTCAGAACTGTACACTACTGATGAACGCAACGTGGACCGGTTATGTTGAATCATCTACTGGCTACTGAACCTCTGTGACCACTCAGCAATATTTCACTAACAAGTGGCACCTACAGACCAGTATGTCGGTAACTGTATCGTCAAGTAGCATACAACCCTGTACAGTTCTCGACAACTAAAGTCCTAACTGGCAAATCATCGACGACACTGGTAAATACAAGAAAACTTCACGAATTATCTAGGAAAATATATTTCCAAAGACAAGTACATTCGTGCCGCACGTAAGAAATTGCCTAACGACTGTCTTAACGTCTCCTAAAGGTATCTGAGTCAAAAATAAATAAATAACACACGCCAGTCCCAATCACGGTAAACAACTGTGTGAATAAGTACCGGTAGCCAATAAGCAGCTGCTCTCAACTTGATTGCACTAATGAGTATAGATGATGGTTAGAGCCCCGGAAATTTCGCGGAGTCAACTGAGGAGAGGTTGGATTTCTGTCATGTATATGCTGGAAACTTTTTCGATTGGGTCACTGTTTATTAACCGTGGCCTTGAGGACTCCGAACCAATGACAAACATGCATAAACACACTCATGTACTCCCGCGCTACATCGTCAAATGTTCAAATGCTCACTCACTGGAGCAGCAGCCAATATACAAGTATCTGAGGACATAGTGTATACAGGACCGTGCAGTCCAGCATGCTGGCCGTTGAACCCGCGAACTATCCGGGACTCTAATGATGGTTTATCGCGGGAAAACTTGACTGTTAGATGGATTTCAACGCACGTTCAACTTAACAAAATATTACTGGCTTTCATTTGTACTTGGAGCTGTTACCCTATTCTACTGAGCCGATAGAATCACGCTGCTGCCTGCTATTGGTCTGCAGAGACCTACGTTGTGTCAGACGTATTTCACTCAATCATACGTGTTGCAAGAAACTGCAGTGTTTTCAAGGATATGACGGCACGAAACATTTTCGCGATATAACATCGTCTCTGCTAATGAGCATAGCTACTTTATAATCGAGTGTACAGGCTGATTTCGCGAATTAATGCTTTATGTGTACATCTGCAGATCTGCTTCATGGTTATTGGCAGCGTGTCGTCACACATCTCTTTTGACTGCACTGATCACAGTAGGAGATAAAAAATTCGCGCTTTCTTTTGAACATTGGCTCAAACAACTTTTAAGTTCGTGTCGTCTTTGCAAATGGCCCAATACAGTTGACGCCTCCTAGAAGGCAATCAGATAGTCGTAGGCCTAATGCAGAAACTGTTTCAGTCAAATAGCAACAACGTTTCAAGAAAGCAGTCAACGGGAAGCTGTTGTCTGCCAGAGCACGTATATATACTTGAAGGCTATCCTACAAGGCAGAGAACTCGCGAATTTTTCCGGTCTCTAAAGTCTGATTTTCCAGTAGAATCCCAAGACAATACAGAGCTAACACATACAACTCAGTGACCACGAAGCAGAGCTGCAGATGTGCACAAAAGGCATTGAAACCAAATGGTTCGAAAATATTTCCGCCAAAAATTCTTGACTCTACTCGTTGGTAGGCCTATCTGTTTTACGCGAAAATATTTTTGTGCAAGATAAGTTTCGATTTCATGAATAAATTTGCTGCTCTCCTTTTGTCGTTTCTTTGCGAGATTTTCCTCATTTTATTGGACCAATCAGACGCCATCCATCTATGTCTCGCAGTTAGACCTCGGAGACGCTTGAGATGTGATATCATCAACTCGCTGACGTACGAAAGGTCCTGGGTTCGAATCCCGCAACCGTAATGGATGTTAGGTTGTCCCTTCACCTCACTTCACACTTGTGGCTTTTAAGATCTTGTTGTTAAATGGCTTACGGCCCCCGCAACTCACATTGTTACTAAATACCTGCAAGTAATTCAGAGTTTCAAGATGGCGGAAATGCAAAAACGTTAGCCTACATATTTCATACACGTGTTAAATGTTAGAATATACAAGATGTCGGTAGTATATCTTGTACGCATTGTTGTATTCGAATTACGTACACAATTTGTTTCATGCTTCTTTCGTAGAATCTTTGAACGCTGTATATTCCGTTTCAAATAATTTTTTTTGGCAACGATTTTTATTTTTTTTATTGTAACTGATTGGTCAGTCTCGTGAGTTTGCAGGTACTTCGGTCTCAAGCAGGGTACCCAGAAGTACTCAAGAAGCTGCTCTCGTGACGTACTGAACGCTGGAAAACTTTACTCAGGTTTCTGTTAGAACGCCTCGATTTGAAATGTTGTCGTACCCAGCCTACCCTCGTGACTTGAGATGATGTTTTATCGCGGGAAAGTTTGACTGTTTGCTGGATTTCAACACACTTTCAGGTTACCAGAACGTTAATGGTTTTAGCTTGTTCTTGGGGCTGTTACCCTATTTGACTGAGCCAATAAGAATCCCGAAATTGTAATATTTGATGCCTAGGGACCCTTGTTTTTCGCAAAAAGAGTTTTGCCCCATTTTGTTTCAGTGCTTGTGTGCACACCTGTAATTCTGCTTCATGGTTATTGGCAGCATGTCTATAATGAAGAGCCGTGTCTTATTTGACTGAGCCAATTACAATAACGTTCCTGTTTCACCACACGTTTGTGATTTGCCGGTAGAATACCAAGGCTCGTGAGAGTTAAAATATCCAATCACTGACCACGAAGCAGAACTGCAGGTGTGCACGTAAGGCACCGGAAACAAAGTGAGGCAGAATACTTTTCGCGAAAAATAAGGTTCCCTATTGATGCCTGTTTATGGTCTGCAGACAATTACGTTATGTTAGAAGTATATCACCTAATCAGATTTGTTACAAGAAACTATAGCGCTTTCAAGTGTATGCTGACATAAAATATTTTCGCGCTATACCATCATCTCCACCCATGACTTACTACACTCGCCTGTATAGGCGTTCACTAAAACACACGAGGGCAGGGTGGGTAGGACAACAATTCACCTTCTGATGTCCAAATAGTGATCAGAGTAAAGTTTACACCCGTAAAAGTCGCGAGAGTAGTTTCTCGATCAACTCCTCGCTTACCCTGATCTCGGCTGTTACCAAAACGAAAGTCGCCATTTGGTACGAAAAAATAAAAACAATACACATAACTATGGTCACCTGATTTTTGCGAAGACTTTCCAGCCAACTTGTTCCATTGTCTTATGTGCAGACCTGAAGCTGTGCCTCGTGAACAGTGACTGGATGTTTTGAACTCTCAGCGTCTTGGTATTCTACCCGCTGATCACAGACGTGTGGTGTTGCAGTAACCTTGATATGTTTAGCACAAATATGTTTCACCTCTGCTCAAAGACCCGATGCTAACTACCAAGAAGCACAGCTGCAAATATGCATGGAAGACATTGCAACAAAGTGTTGTACAAATTTTCTTGCGAAAATGATATTTACCTACACCTGAACAGCGATGTGAAACCGAATGCATTATTTTCAAAATATTTAATAAAGAAGTATGAAAATAATACAATATGTTATATAATAAACGAGAAGAAAATATACTGCGGAACTCGCACAAATACTTAACATATTTAATATACGTAAATTTTCTTATAATCCCGTCAGCTTGAAACCCAGGACAACATTACAAGCGTTTACCTCAACCTGACTATGCTCTGAGGTGGTCGACAAAACCTTGTCTCGTGACTTCACCTTTTGTAAACGACTTACGGGTGTGGACCTGCAAAATTTACGTTAATTTTTAGAGACAGACTATCCTTCACTGTCTGTACATACCAGAGTTCTATCTGTGATTACATTGGCCACGAGCTTTATATGACGGCATTTACGTGCGTAACCGCGTTGCAGAAGGTTTTTCTTTATTCCGTGCACCTTTTAATAATTAGCATTAGGGCCCGGTAGTTTTCGGGAAAATATTTTTGCAGGACTTTGTTTTAGTGTCTTACGTGCGCGCCTGCATCTCTGCTCTGTGGTCAGTGATTGGATGCCGTAACACCCAGCGTGTGGAGGTTAAACCCACAAATCACAGACGTGATGTGACGCAGTTATCCGTATACTGATTGGCACAGTCAAATAATTAATAACGACTTAGCACAAAACACTCTGTCGATAGCCATGAAGTTGATCTGCAGGTGTGCACGTAAGCCGTCTTTAGTAGAAGGCCGGAGTCTTGAATGTGGCAACGCTGCATCGGGGGCCTGCTGCCGGTCGCTCATTGACTGCCCTAGTCTGTGTAGCTGTGTACACGCTGCATCTATACACGTTAAGCCGGCTTTACACATTGGCCCAACACCCGACCTTGGAAGGAATCGACAAGTGTGTAAATGGTGCTTGGCCGATCTTGGAATGTTGGCCATGTGTTGGAAGCTTTGCCATTCATTGTCGGTTTTTGGTCCAACCATCAAAGGGATTGGCGTATGTATTGGCGTTAACTTGGCCTGTGTTTACACATTGGTGGATGTATTGCTGTTGCGATTTTACATTTTTTTGTAGTTTGAGAGGGAAATATTGTTATATGAAGTGTTGAAATGGATCAGTGGACATTATTCTGCACAGAGACACTGGAAAATCGCGGGAATGTAGTTGCAGAAATTTTCGAGTAAAGTTGAACCTCAATTTTCATGGAATTTAAATTGGCCGTATGACTGGTTAAAAATGAATTGGCCCATTGTGTAAATAGCGACTGGCCGTTTCTTGGCCATTGGCATTTCTTTCTTCCAAGATTGGCCCAATAACTTGGGCCAATGTGTAAATCCGGCCTTACAGAGACTAGGATGGCCAAGAATTGATAAGCAGCAGGCCCCCGATGTAGTGTTACCACGTTCAAGACTCCGGATTTTTACTAAAGATGGCAGACACTGAAACAAAGTGCAGCAAAAATCTTTTCTCCAATAATTCCCGTTCGTAATTATTACTGTCGACCAACAGGAGGCGTAGAACGAACATACAGGGGTCAAACTGTTCGCCTTCCACCAAGGAGATCTGGGTTCGATCCCCGGCGGGTTCTGTCCCGGATATAGCGCGTGTGGGGAACACGTGGCGGACGTTGTCGTTGGCCGGCTGGTATTCTCGTTTCTGTCTCTGCTCCACAGTCATCCCACCTCACCTCATCCATTATTCTCCGGGTCCGGAGGGCGACAGGCTGGTCGAGATGCCAGAAGGCGTGGGTTGACACAGTCAGTGTGCAGCTCGAAGATAAGGTGAGGCGAGTGGCCGACACGCGCGACGCTCGAGCCAGGAAGCTGATACACATCGCCGTAACGAGCTGCAAGACGCCCGCGGCAATTAGTAGCTGTTGACCGCTGTGGTCGGCCAGTTAACGGTCTCCGCCAGCTGCCGCGCGCCCAGCTGCCCTGCCCAGGTAGTACGTCCAGCCAGTCCCGACTCGCCTACTGCAATTATTCTACTGTTTATCAACTACGACCCTTATCAGTTATCATTAGAGATGATGGTATATCGCGAAAATGTTTTCTGCCAACATACCCTTGAAATCACTTTAGTTTCTTGCAACATATATGATTCGATTATATACTTTTGACACAACGTAGCTGTCTGCAAACCAATGTCTCAGTCAAACAGGGTAACAGCTCCCAGTACAAGCGAAAGCAAGTAATCTTCTGGTAAGCTGAATGTGTGTTGAAGTCCAGCAAACAGTCAAATTTTCCCGCGATAAACCATCATCTCTAGTTATCATACTGCGCTTTTACAATTATACTTCAGCTAGGTCAACCCTGCCTGGTGTTAACACAGCCAGTTACTGCCTGCGCGTCAGCTACGTGTCCCTGCTCAAGATGCACGCTAAAAAATAGTTTGTAAATCTGCCACATGCACGTATAGGAACGCTAAGCAAGTAGGTATGGTAGAATTGTTTCCCAGACATCTTTGGTAGTACACCTAAACACTGTTATGAAACAGTCATGTTTAACCTACTGAAGTTACCAGGCTTGTATTGTAACATGGGTAAAAGTTTGCAAATTTACAAGGCGGAATTTAGGTAACTATCTCATACTGCGTTTAGGATAGTTACTTCTTAAAAAATTTAGAAAGTTTTAAGTGTTCCCTGCATCAGCCTAATAGCATACGCGCCAACGCTAGATAAAAGTTACTGAGGATATCATGTGCGTCAACATGCTATTGACCTCGTTGTAACACCTATGTCTGTCAAATGCATGCGCACCGCGGACTCAGAGCTGAAGCGCCGACTGAACCTAAATATTTGGATAGGTTCTCTAACGACCTAGCTGACAAGACCTTCCCCGGGGCGCAACGTTTCTCCTGAAAACGTTTGCCCTAAAGGCGTTTGTCCTACGATTAGTATGAATGATTCGAGAGGACTAACGACACATACGTATCTACATTAAACTTGTTCGCAAATATTTCTGCACTGACTTACAAAGTACAGTATTAACCAAAAGTTAAGAGACATCCTCGCCTACCTCATGAACGCCGCTGTAGTGTGTCACGGAATAATAAAATTATCCTCAAATACATTTTTATCTATTTAAAAAAATCGCAGTTGAGTATGACCAAAAATCTAAATCTATGCATGCATTCTCATAGCACATCTCTTTCATAGATCATGAAAAATTCAGTTTTAACTATACTTCTATAGTTAAAAAAAACAGCTGTCCTGCAACAAACATGTTTTTGGCGCCCTTTGAAATGACGTAAAACGACTCATTTAGAGCTGCAAATTTCGAGTTATTATCTGAAATCAGACTAGTCTCCAAGTTACTATATGCTCTTCTGACACTTGTTGTTGGCCGGCAGTTCGTGTGGCGCGTTTTGAAGGACTCTTTCAACCAGTAATATAAGGTCAGTTGTCAAATGCTCAATATGTAGGGACGGGAAAGTTCCGCGAATTCATTGAGCCGTAAGCAAGAATCCATTGTCCTATGCATACTCAAGCCCCGTCTATTCGTTCATTGTCTGCTGATCCATAATGAGTAGCAGCTAGGGGACAAATTGTAAGGGCTTCGGTATTCATAGGATAGTTGATTTTAACGTGCAGGTAATAGAATTCGTGAAATATTCATGTCCCTATAGGCCATTCGGAATAAAGTGAGCACTAAAGATTTAACCTTTGAAAAATATTACTAGCCGTTACTGCATATAAGCCAACATTAACAACAGTTACATTTTTGTTTGTGTGGTTGGTAGCGAATAACTGCATTTAGTCCCGTGTATTTTCTTATTTGAATACAGCATTAGTGAAACAACATCAATTGCAAACGACCTCTCTGTATTTAATATACTTTAAAATATTTATTTAAGTTCTTACTGACATACCTACTGACTGTATAATTTTATTTAATTAGCGGAAGTACAAAGCGACGCAACCGAGTCGATTATCGTTGGCACACGCCGCTATTGCTTCGCGCCGCAGAGATAGTTTAAAATTTCACCGACAGATGACATCTGAGTTAGGTTTTCGCCCCATTGCGTCATTCAGTTTGTTTGTCCGTTGTGTAATGAATATGGGTTTCTGATAAACACATTCAACGTCGTCGTCGTTCATTGCAGAATGTTGAACGGAATTTTAATTCTTGAGTTGCGTGTGTCGTGTGTTTTTTTAGTAACGGTTTTAATTTAAAAGTTTGAATATACTGTGCGTGGATTTACGAGATTCGTAACGGTAATTAATAGCGCCGTTAGAGTAGACGCAGAGAAACCAGTGTTTTAAGACGTTAACTCGCAGGTATTTATAACTAAGATTACTACTGAGTATAGCATGTATTCAGCCCCCGTGCATTTAATGAGTACATATTATTGTAGCTAAAATTTATCGGAGCAGTGTAATGTAAATGTAAACATTATACAAGACTATGTAAATAAAAGCACGTGGCAATGTTGATGTTTACATGTAGCGGAAAGATATAAACTTGCAGAAAATAGAAATTAATCAGGGCTTTTTTTAGTGCTCACTTTATTCCGAATCACCTATACCAATATCTTGCGATGCGGGCACACAGTTGTACGAAGGCCTGGAGTCAATAAAATAAGCTATAAATCGGTCTTCTAAAACTAAGAAATTATATATGATTCGTAAAACAAAAACAATAAAGTCTTTGTTTAACTTCATGTTATACGTTCTACTAATATTAGCTATCTCGTTAAGTCCCATAGCAAAATGCAAGGAAAACTACGCGTGCCAACCTTCTCTCGTAAATGCTGCATTATTCTTGACACACGCAATAGTCTCTCCCGTATTGCTGAACTTTATTGTTTTCAAAAAATACAAAAGCGTCATTCGAGGACTTCTCTTACGCATAACTTACGTTTTCTCGAGTTGGCGTATATTTCCCTACTTGGCGGCTCAACAGTTGCTGATAGAATGCGAAGGAAAAGTAATAGCGGTCAGTAGGATTTATTTTTATTTACACATATTTTATACTCAAAACTGGTTGTAACTCCTAGATTACAAACAAAGTCATTCTTACCTCCGGAACGCTTTCAAATATAAGCAGTGGAAAACTTCCAAAAATAATTAGTGTCGACTAATTCGAAAACACTGCAGCTTGCTACGACTTAAATGATTAGTAAGGCCGCCTTCTGTTATCCACTGATTTCACTGGCCAGTGTTTTCAGTAATGTCAACTATAGTTCCGATATTGCTGACGGCACTGATAGTCACTGATGATTGGTTGGTGACGATACCCTGTGCGAGGCTATATCCGTTTACTGAGATTACCGACTTTACTAGCGCTTCAGAGCATCAGTGTTGTCAGTAAAGCAATATTTTGGCGGAAATTCAAAAGTTGAAGTTATCTAATGGTAGGACAAGGAGTAGGTATAAGGGCCAAAGTGGGTATCTATTAATTTATATACGTTTATTTAACGTCTGTGTTTAGTTACTGAAGCATTCGTCGTGCAGTTTTCAAAGCCTAAAAAATGTTTAGAGGTTGAATCGTACCTTGCTTATGTATTTAAAAATAATGTATACAGCTTCCCAAACCTTAAATACACGCAATGCTTAAGCTGCGTCATAAGAAAACGAAGAAAATTATATCAGTCGTAAGTTGTGCTAGATGCATCAATATGCTAAAAATATAGCAACTTTATTTTTAAAATAAATACAATTTACACAACGAACGAAATAAACATGATTGTTTATCGCAAGAATGGTATCACAGATATGCCAGAAATGTAGTTGCCAGGCAACGCACATTGCAGTAATGTCTATTGATTTAACGTTCCGACATTATCTACTAACTGACGGAGAAATATTTTGCTGATTACTGACACTAGGAAACTGTCAGTGATATCAGAGTTGTCAGCAAAAACCGGAAGGCGGCCATGGTCATTGATTAGCTGAATTTAACTATCGCGTGTATTAAGAGGGCGTGGTAGATAAATAAGCGCTGAATTCTTCAATTTAGAGTCACACTTTTTAAAAGTCAATATATAAAAACTACAAAACAGCAATCCTTGATAATATTTGCCAACTTTATGAGTAAACATTTATCCAGAATGATACATTAGTTAAGCGTGATCCCCTGCGCCGCAATTAACTGTACGAGATTTCGGCGTCAGATATTGTTCAAGAATTATATGTTAATCCAGAAACATTTCTGCTCAGAAAGTTGGAAAAAACTGGTTTTTGATTTTTGCAAATTGGCTTCGAGTGAGTGAGAGATTTTGGCCAGGTCTTTAGCGCTGGTGAGGGATGATATGAGGTAAATATGGAGCAGCGCCGGATTGAAGGGGCGGGGGAAGCGGGAGATACCCGAGAAAACCCGCCGACCAACGGCATCGTCCGGCACGATTCCCACATGAGAAAATCCAGGGTCCGACCCCACCGGGAATCGAACCCGGATCGCCTTGGTGGGATGCGAATGGTCTGACCATTCGGCCACCGCGGCCACCTAATTGGATACGAGGAACCTACAATCCTGAACTGATGCCTTTAACGCTGAATTATATACTCTTGACGTTTTATTGAAAATCCCAGACGTGTGTTGTTCGCAGTAACCTTATCCTTGCTGGTAAGGTCAAATGAGAAACATCTTTACACAGTAACAGTCTGTCAATAATAAAGAAGAAGAACTACAGAGGTGGAACTAAGACACTGAGACAAGTTGGTGCAGAAATCTTTTCACGAAAACCAGAGGTCCCTATGATTAGACATGCGAAATTCACAATATTATCTGACAACAGACTAGACAGCAAGAATATGTACACTCATTCGACTTCTCTCATTGGCACACAAGTTCGTAGTTTACCGGTCCAATAATTAAATATTCCGCTTAGAGTAGCCAATCTCACATCAAGAAGTCAAGCATGTAATATATATCACATAAAGACTTATCAATAGATGATGGTTAGAGAGGATGATATATCGCGAATATGTTTTGTGCCAACATACCCTTGAAAACACTATAGTTAATTACAACATATATGATTAGGTAATGTACGTCTGACACATCGCAGTTGTCTGCAGACCAATAATAGGCATCAAATATTACAACAGCGGGATTCTTATTGGATCAGTCAAATAGGGCAACAGCTCCACATAAATGCGAAAGCCAGTCATCTTCTGGTGAACTGGACGTGCGTTTAAAGCCAGCAAACAGTCAAGTTTTCCCGCGATAAATCATCAACTCTAATGATGGTTTATCGCGAGAAAAGTTGACCGTTTGCTAGGTTTCAACGTACTCTTAGCTTATCAAAATATTACTGGCCTTTCGCAATATGTGGAGCTGTTGCCCTATTTGACTGATCCAATAAGAATCCCGCTGTTGTAATATTTGATGTGTGTTATTGACCTGCAGACAGCTACGTTGTGTCAGACGTACATTACCCAATCATACACGTTGCAAGATACTACAGTGTTTTCAAGGGTATGTTGACACAAAACATGTTCGCGCTATATCATAATCTCTAGTTATACGGGTTGCATGTTTTCTGGAGATCTCAACAAGGAAATTACTCAAACTCACGGTTATTGTACCCAAAATCAAGATAACCTGAGCCGGATCGTCCTGAGTGCATATTCCAACCTGCCACCTTAGCGCCACTTTGTTCGTTCCCCTCAAATTAAATTGACGAGGAACGCCTACGGTCGGATGCAATTTACTAGTTTTATCAGGGATCATTTCTAGGGACAGTGATTTATCACGGGAAAAGTTTGCGTTTGCTAGACTTCCGTATAATATATCCATATATGACGTTATACTTTCATTAACAATTTCTTTGATGTGCCACTACTATATATTCCTGATTCGTCTTCAAACAAGTACATAACCATCCTTCAACCATGCACGATAGAGTCTTGTGATTTGCCTCCATCAGTGAGAATGTATAGATGAGTGCTGACGAGCTTAGTTATCGTGTAAGACGGGACAGGGTTGAAGCCGGCTGGAGTGCGGCACAAAGACGGCGCCTGTAGCAGGCTAGCCAGAAAGCTGCACTTGTCTGGAGGGAACAGGCTTGCCTCTGTCTGGCGAGGTTCCACGCCGTGTGGGGAGAGCCAGTCTCTTGTAAGTGGTTCCTGATGTACGTCTAGCCGGCCGACACGTGTGTGGTGTTGCCGCCCCGGGCCAAGTCTGGCGTCAACCTGCCACATGTGTAGCCACCATGTTCGCTGGATCTCACCTCGCCTTCCATCACATACACCCTGACAAGGCGAGAACATATATATATCTATATATATATATATATATATATATATATATATATATATATATATATATATATATATATATATATATATATATTCATAATGGAAACATTATATGACTAACAGAGATCTCCACATTACACGTTATTATCTGACATCAGATTGAACTGCAAGTCACTACGTCCTCATATGACTACTGATGGCCGGCAGTTTGTGTGGCGCACCTGAACGTTTCAAACAGTTATATATAAAACTGTAAAATGCCCAATATCTAGAGACCTGAAAAATTCGCGTTTTCTTTTCGATAGGCCTACAAGCAAGAATCGAAACAACTCTAAGTTTGGGTCGTGTTGGCTATTGGTCCTCGACTTAGTTGACATCTCATGTAAGACGCTGAGCCGATAATAAACTAGCAAGTAAATGCATGTCCAATTATGTGGCATTACTGTTTCCGTAACCAGCCAATGAGCAACTGTTGTTTGCTTCAGTACCTGCACGTTCTTGAAGGCTAGTCCACAAGCCAGTTAATCCGCGAATTTTTCACGTCTCTACCACAGACTAGATAGTAATACAGACGTGAATTGACGTGGCGGCTTGTTTGATACGGGCGAACTTAGCCTCTTATTGGCTACTCGAGGCTGTTGATTCCAGCCTCATGTCTGTTTGGCTACTGCATATTACGGCAAGTTTCCTATTGGCCTGGCTGCCGGCTAGCAGTGCAGCCACCTTACGCTGATTGGCGGTAGGCGTCTCCACCATGTTGCTGGCCAGGGAAGCCATTTTGCTGGCGTGTGTGACTGAGTTCGCTGTCCTACCGGCTATTTCACTTCTGTATTCCTAAATATTCTGTGTCTCTACCTATATCCTACACACAAAGTAACGAAAGCTTGGCGAGTGCATTCCAGTGACTTATAGCCTATTGCCAATTTATAACTGCTTCATCAATACTGGCTGCAGGTGTTATGGATTTATACATTTATAGCAACGTTTATATTTTTTAATGTTTGTTGCGATGGGAGTTTACAATTACAATTTATTGGTTTGTGGAAATACGCCATTGCTAGAGAAGATGGTATATCGCGAAAGTAATTTGTGCCAACATACCCTTGAAAACACGGTAGTTTCTTGCTACTGCAGACCAATAACAGGCTTCAAATATTACAATATCGGGAGTCTTATTGGCTTAGTCAAATAGGGTAACAGCTCCAAGTACAAGCTAAAGCCAATAATCTTCTGGTAAGCCGAACGTGTGTTGAAAACCAGCAGTCAAGTTTTCCCGCGATAAATCATCCTCTCTAGCCATTGCTCATGTTTTGTTAACCAAACTTGTGTTGAATGACAAAGTACAAAACAACCAATAAATCACTCAAAAAAGCAATCCCAGACGATTTCTGTATAGCACAAATTAAAATCAACGGAAAAATGCAACGTTTCGGGAATTGCGATCTATTCCCGTCTTCAGGCTGAGACACAGCTGATAGGAACACCAAGATGCGAATGAAGTTCGCTGTTCGCTAGAAATTTGTGATTTATATAGCCTGGATGGTGTTGAGATTGCTCGGCAAATGGTGGCAAAGCATGTGTGATTGGTTGGGTTCTCGACCAATGAGAGCCAAGTACTCTCCTGATTGGCTGAGCACCTTGTAGTAGTATTGGCTGGTGTTCTGCCGAGGCTTGCCTTTAGAATTCTCGCTGTCAAAAAGCTGACGGAATTCCTCTGGGATTGCATTTTCTGTTTTTTTTGTGTGTTTTATCCTTTTATTTTTGTAGTTCGTCGCTAAACTCAAGTTTCGTCAACAACACATGAGCAATGACATATGTCCACAAACCAATAAATTATAATTATAGCAACGTAATGCATTTTACTAATGTGCGGTAATGGTACATTTTTAATATTGGTATACAAACAACGAAACAATACAATAAACAAGTAACTTTAAATTCTGCTGCTCATGCATCCTCCTTAAGGTCGCTGCCTGTACTGATGCCCTGGCGTGAACAAGGATAGGGATTTACGTGCTAAATTATATTCCGCGGTGTTTAGTCATTGTTAATTACATCGCTTTCGCATCAAAACAATTTTATACATAGAGAAGAGGAGAATATTGCTTCAGGAATAAAAATGTAGGGATAATTTTGAGATAAGTTTTTTCGAGTATTTTTCGATTTCGATAGTGAAAATACTTATTTGTTTATAGTTTTCGGTGTTTTTAAACAATGCCTTAAGGGGCATGGAAAGGTAAGATGTTGAGCGAACAACTGGAATAATCAATAGTCGATACAATCTCAATTAACTTACTCATTATAATTATATGAAATACTTTTGCTGAGTAAATACATTATTAACGGACGTATATTTATACAGCACTAGGCGGTACTATGCTTTGCTTCCGAGTAAAATATTGAAAACAGTTTATAGAAAAATAAGGGCTTGAAGCCACAAAATCCATAAAAATTTTAAAAAATTTAATTTTTATAATTTTTAATGTGATATTATCCACGTCTCTATAATAATTTATTGATAAAGTAAGCACTTTGTAAACACTAGTAACTTTATTACTTTCAGATAATATATAGTTTTCTGACATATTTAAATGTAAACTAAGCAGCCTATGTACCAATCACAGCTTATATATTGAACTATACACAAGATTTGACATCAGAGTTCACAGTAAATATTATATTTAACATATTATTCTACACAAGATGGTCTTCAAAGTGATCAGTTTACCGCGAACCAACTATAAACATTGTTATTTTCACACTGCAAGCTTGCATAAGAGGTAAAATTCAGTAATTGCATATGGTAGCTATGTTTAGTAAACAATGGTGCGTAGCGTGTCTACCGTTTTTAAATAGCTACAGCCTGTTAGATACACTTGTAAGAAGCAATTTAAAAGAAGTAATTATTTTAATGAAAACGTAAAGCGCACTAAGCCAGTTATGGTTGAAAACGGTACCAGTACTGGGCCAACACCACAGTAAATTACAGTCAATTGTGAGACAGCCATTGCACCTACGTATCAACATAGCTCACATCAGTTACGCGATCTTTCTGGTTTTAATGTCGATTTCTTGCATGACAGCTACCACTCAAGCAGTGCAGCTCTACGCAAGACAACATACCGTAACTGTTTATTGTAGTAAATAGTATCTAATACGAATACATGTGGCATTTCATGCTAACACTTCACCTTGAACCAGCTTATATTAACGATTTGTTTGTGTGATACTGGAAAACGTTTACGGTGCTTGTTAACAAACCACCCATTTGAACGAAAATCCTAATACATATACGAGAACTGATTGCCTCACCCATATCAATTATTGTATACTACATTTGGGCTGACACGAACATGCACATGTTGAGTTTAAATCTAGTGCTTTACCGAGGTATTTATTGTACACAGTAAGAGAGTCATATTTTTTTTACATGTACACTTCTCAACATTTTCCTTCAAAACACACACAAATTCAGCCAGGAACAGAGTGGTGATTACGGTTATGGGAGTTTTTTAAACTACGGCACACGCTATTTTCAATGAATGTATGTAATCTGTGCGGGATAAAACTTTAATGTATCGATATTGCGCACACGCTAGGCTCTGTATCACCACGCCATATTTTCGCGGGTTTTTTTTGCACGAAAACTATGTGTTCTAGACAGTTGCTATAAGAGGACCTAATAACAGTATGTACAAAGTGCCTTGTATATTCACTGCTTTATTTTTCTCTATGAATCACCTGCCAGAATTTTATTCAATACCTTATTTTGTATTATCCTTATTCTCTATTATTAATTTTCTATAACATTTGGAATTGTATCGTATAAGGCTAATATGTTATAATGTTCGTATGTCAGTGTGATTTGTATTATTTCTAGGTTTTTGTAGAATTTTTTTTACTGTTGACGAGAACCATATTCAAAACTTTTGCTCATTATATTGTCAACGGAACACTTGCAATAAATACAAAACAGTCGCAAGGGCCAATAATAACATGCCCTCTTCCCTTGAAATAATGTTCTGAGCATAGCTTACGTTGATGAGTTTTCGCATTGTTTCTGTTCCGGGGAATTTCTTTGATTACAACTCATAGCTCTAAGATTTTTTTTCTCAGTAAAAGGTGCGACTTGCTTCGTCATTTCGTGGAAAGAAATCTGGACGAGCTTCAAGGTCTCGGCTTTAATATAGAGCCGCAGGAGTTTGGTTATTCTGCAGTCGATTCTGATTTGTAGATGGCTTGGTTCGCCCGTAAAAAAAAAAAAAAAAAAAAAAAACTATTCTACATGCAGATCACATATCTTAAAAGTAGCAACATGGCATAGGTATGAACAAGTATTCTGTGAAGTGGCACGCTAAATCATAATTATTGCAGATACTTCTGAGAACAAAAATATTAAGTATCATCAAAGACAATGAATATCGCAAGTAAAGTAACGGCGAATAACATGTTAATTTTTTTAATATCCTCCTTTATTTTCCTTACGTACGTCTAACACATATTGTACTAATTTTATTTATTTATTCATATGTATGTATGTAATTAAATAGTTTTCGTGGTATATGCCCAATGACGTAAAATAGCCTTCACTAATAATTTACATGTACTTAATATTTATCCAAGCAAATTGCACACTGTTTACTTTCTGTGCATCTTCTTACAAACCGCATGCATATTTCGGCGATATCATCAGCGACGTCTGAGGCAAGTAACCTCGCTAGAAATTGATTCATAAAATAAACCGACATATCAGAGAGATGGGGTTAATAATGCTTCAGTCGCTGGTTTGTGGCAGAGCGATCTTACAATTCCACCTTAAAGTTACATTTTTACACAAGAATGTTGCAAGATAATGTCAGTAGTTGGAGAATTAGAGTTTTTACCAAACATTCTGATTTCGTTTAACGCTGATGGTGGCTTTTTTAATTTAGTTAATACTAATTATGACTTTTTTGCCTGAACATTAGACATTGTTACAAATTATCTATAAACAAAAATATTAACATTTCATACAATTTAACACTGTTAAAAAAGGTCCATAAAGAAATGTAAACACAGTAAGTATGCGAACTTCTTTTCAACGAAGTCCTGAGTTCAAAATATTGCAATGTGCTATTGACAACTTTATTTATATAGCAGTGTTTGTAAACCTTAGTATGTGTATTCATAAGATATTTTGTACGTTGAAGCTTTTTCGTTTCACCATTATTTCATTGTGTTCTATCTATGTTTGAAAATCGGAAGCAAAATATTTTATGAATTTTTACATTTGTATAATACATGTCTTGGAATTTATACGTATCACTGTTTATCACACACAGTTTTGTTCAATTTCATCAAATCAACCGAAACACATACTTAAAATACAGCTTTAAATGTAAGTTAAATGTCTTAGCTTATTTGGCGCAACATATCATATCGTTTTCTTTCTTTCTTTTTTTTTTTTTTTTTTAATTTTTACCTTTAACAATTCATGGATACCATCTGTTAAAGTATTTATTTTGTAAATTAATAGTAATGTTGGTGTGCAGTTTATTATGGCCACGTTCACTGTAAATATTATTTCACAAGCTTGAAAAAAAATGTAGAAATTTCTAAGTGCATTGTGCACGGAGAGGCACTGAATTATAGAATATATTCGAATTCAAAAGCTTAATCTCCTAGGCTATAAGGACCACGTCACAATTTATTTAGCGGTGTAGTATTGTTACAAAATGTTTGTATTTAATCTGCACGTTATTAGCGCTGAAACAGATAGTAACAAACAAGCGCTTATATATACCCGTGTCTGTAAATTCCCAGATTAGCTGTTTTGGTTAGGTGTAGTGTTTGATTTTAAGGCCACGCTCTTTAGTTTATATGGGTTTTGCGATAGTTATTTTTTGAAACTTAAACGAGAGCAGATATCAAAAATCTGTCTGGCTGTTTTATTTAAAATGGTTTTTGACGTGATAGCAAATTTTTTTCAAAGCAAAAAATTATACAGTTTCGACTAAAAGTCAATTAACAAGAATTTCGTTAATATTAGCTAAAACCATACTATTTACAGCCTTTAAAAAATTCAGGCAACATGATGAAGATGATAAAAAAAACTGCCAGAGAAATGTTTTATATCTGTCCACGTTTAGACGTAAAAAATTAATATCACTATACAAGTTGAAATTAGAGAGCATGGCTACGTCACCTCTTTTGTTAATAATATTAATTTTCGTTTAATAAATGGAGGATATTACGAATGACCGGTAATGTTTCTTTACAGAAACATTACATGGTACTATTTGGTGCATATTACTGGATTAAAACGATACTGGAAGATATTTAGACTTTATTAGTTGGTGAGAGAGAATCTTTATCTTAAAATTTAAATTAGCTTAATTAGTTAATTTGTACGCTTTCGTTTTTCGAATGCCATGTACGTAATGAAAAGTGAAGTAATTAGCAATGTCCCAATTGAAGTATTTTCAATTAAATCTTGACAAATTTTAATTAAGAAGGAAATAAGAAAAATTAAAAATAATAAAAATACGCGGGCTGTTAATGTAAGATAACGGTATCGATGAAAAACTCAACATATTTTGCTGTTAAGAGGGCGTGGTACATAATTCAACTTTAAAAGCATTAATCTAGACTATAACTGTAGGTTTCTTGAATCAAATTTGCGAAATTTAAAAATAGCAATCCTAGATATTAGTTTTAGCCAACGTTTTAAACAAAATTGTTTGCAGTGTTGGTAAATACCATTATAAAGGATTGTCATTGTGTATTTTATCCATATTGGCTTCGGAAAAAGCGTAGAAATCAATTGATGTTTTCAGCGTTTATTTATCTATCACGCGCTCATAAGTATTACTTATGAAATTATTATTTTTTTGTATAATGTTGGTGTGCTAAGAAGAGAAATGTGGTAGTAAATAAACTCGAGGGCTGGTAGCAATACCTGGGAGTGTTTCCTGGGAGGTGCGGTGGGAATGCAGGATAGCTGATCAGAGCGCACACGTGTCCTACCAGGTCATGACCTCTAACTGTAGACGTGGACGTACCAAGGCGCCTGAGGAACTCGTCGTCCGGAATGTGGCGGCGCGCCGGGCGTGTTTACGTGTGAGCAAGCCAGTTCACGTCGTAAATACGTTAGGGTAATGACGACCAGAGGAAGGGACGGGCGACGTGGGAATCATCGCTACGTGCCTACGTGTCTAGAAGGAAGAGGGGGACCATCTGGTGGCTCCTAGTCCTCGAGAAGAATGGAGGTCTTGTTCCGTACTGCGCGCTGCCTACCACTGCACTATAGCCAACTTAGTGACTTTGTCGCTAGATTTTAGTGACTTTTCAATTCAGTTGACTATAGCATTTTTAATTTTGCGACCAGCGAGTTTTCTAGCGACTTTTGTGCTTGTCTAAAGCCGCGTTTACACCAAATGCTGTCAGCAAATGTTGGCCAGCTTTTGTTGGCAGCAATGTTGTCAACGAATGCTGGCAGCAAATGCTGGGAGCAAATGTTGGCGAATTCCCTAGACTGATCAACATGTGTTGACAACATTTTAGCGCTTTGGTCATTCGGCATTCCGAGATGTCAACACTCGAGCAACTTGCGG
>PNEQ01088705.1:0-42615 GCA_003012365.1 Medauroidea extradentata | reverse complement strand
GGGTGGCGGAGGGGTGGAGAGGCCGGTCAGGCGGAGGAATGTGGGGGAGGAGGTGCTGTGGGAACTCGTCACGCTGTGGGCCTGTGCAGACCTGTAATGGACACAGTCACTGCTTGCGAAGAGTCATCGCCCTGGTTGCACCACCGGTGTGACTCGCCTCGGGCATTCGTGGACTTGTTCAAACCTGAGACTGTAATGACGACTAGGTTTTCCAGGACTTTTTACTATTCAGCCAATAGAAACACAGGATTCCCAAACATGACTATATATGGGGTGAGTTACTTTGCCCCTTCACCACCACACCTACCCCCTCCACCACCACTATCACCACCACATTCTCATAAAATGTGCTGCGAGGCCTGGTTTCCTCAGTCTTTGTTCGTCGCTTGCCGATTGTTCATCGAGTTCGGCGCTTTGCTTTTTCGTATGCTTACTTCGGTATTTTTATAGTTAGTTTCATAGTTAATTCTTCAGTGTTTTTATAGTTAGATTTATAGTTATTTACATCAAGTTTTTTATAGTTTAGTTTTCATCAAAATTACATAGTTATTTCTTCAAGATTCTTATAGTTTAGTTTTCATCAAGATTTTAGAGTTATTTCTTCGTTATTAGTTTATTCTTCAGTATCTTATTTAGCTAATAATTCAATATTTTTATAATTAGGCTTATAGTTGATTCTTCAAGATTTCATAGGTTTTTAGTTTATTCTTCAGTATTTTAATAGTTATTTGTATCAAGATTTTTATAGTTTGGTTGTTTTACATATTTAGCTATCGTTGTTTCGTCTGCATTATTTATCTTGGGTGTTTACATATTTCTCTTCAGTCTTTGTCACTATTCTTTGTTGTTTTTTATTTATTGTCATCATTTTTTTTTCTCTACTTCGCTATGGAGAGTACAGCTGCTTCATCTTCTACATTTGTTCCTCCATCGCTTCAGTGTGGTTTCTGCGGCAAGGTGTTTGTCATATTCGTTGCAATGGTTTGCGACATGAGCGCAATTGCCGCCTCAACCCTTACAGAGATATATCCTATATGTGTGACAAGTGTGGGGCTTCGTTTGTATGCAAGGAGAAGCTTGACAGCCACATCTAGAGTTGTAAATAGTGTTCTGTGTATGTAGTGTAAATACTGCATATATATTTTTAATGTGTGTAAAATAGTATTAGTAAATATAATTTTTTAAAACTTTACATTGCGTGTGTTGAGAGACATTATTCACCTGTCATAAATTTTCTTAAAATGCATCAGATGCAACAGTCCTTGTACACTTAATCAGTGATTACATAGAACACAATTACATTACTATTAAAGGTTTTACAAAATGAAATTAATATGATTAATGGTGGTGATACAGCTCTGTGTATAATACTTGTCAAGACTTGTCAATCTAGATGTCTTAAAGTAAGCATAAAAAAATAATATTGGTGATAGGGGCGAGAGTCCCGCTTATAGTACATTACCCACCACCCTTAAGCTGTGATACTAGGTTTTCTAAATTAATGGTTTAAGAAGTATTTATAAACCGATTAAGTAATATGAATGTGTGTTAGATGTACTTAACTGTATTTTATATTAAGTCAGGTTTGGGTGGGGTCTGGTCTGGTCGCGACTAGATTGTAGATCTTGAACAAGTCTGTACAGGTCATGTCGGAGCTCAGTCAGGTTAGGTCGAGCTGAGCTAGGTCGGGGGTGAGGTCGGATCATACTAGGTCTTGTGTTTTGACAGTAAATGTTATGCTGCATGATACAGGGTTAGATTGGGAAGTGTGGTCCAAGTCCTTTACTATGTGCATGTGGTAGGATAATAGAGTAGTGGTGGAATGATAGACCAGAGCGGGAAGGATACAACAATGATGGAATGATGGAGCATACAGGTAATGGTAATGTAGAGGCGAAATACAGAGTAAAGATGAAATGATGAAATATATGACGTATAATAGTGTTAATGTGATACGATCGAGTAGAGGTGTGATGATAGAGCAGGAAGACTAACGGAATGCCAGAGCATAAAAAATCCTAGATGGTTGCCACGATTCGCTAAATCCTCACCCTGAACCCTCCCGACTTTTTGGATAACAAAAAACCATACTTTTTCTAGGAAAACCTATAATTTTTCGAGGAAAAAACTGCTCAGTTAGGCTGTTATTTGCTTAAATTGCTTAAAATTGAGCAATCATTAGCCTAATTGATCAATAGTGCGATTTTGAGTATTTTCAAATTTCTGGGAAAATGTTGAGGGAAATTCGGGAAATTTTGAAGGAAAAACAGGAAATTTTTAATGGAAAAACAGGAAATTTGTAGTAATTTTGAGGGAAAAAGGGAAATTTTGAGGGAAAAACGGGAAAATGAGGTCATCCAAGATGGCGGACACGAATCCGAGAATCCGGACCCTGGACCCTGTTGTGCTCGGAGCCCCATAACCTATCTACTGACATCTCGTGACCTCTGTGATATCAGGTACCGCCCACGCATACACAAATGCCGGCCGAATGTGCCAAAGCGTAGAAAACTATTTACTTTTGCAATACTTCTGATGATCATACGAGTGTTTGGTCTCAGTGTCTCGCCGTTCCTCTGCTACACTTATCTACACTTCTAGTTTTAGTAACTTCTGCTTCATTGGTATCACTGTCCTTCCATAGCTACTCCAGACAAAGGGTTGATTATGTACTCCAGTAGCATAATCGGTAGATCACCCAATGGATCAGAACATATCCTCAGCATTTTCTTGGAAATCTGCACTAATCCTTTTTGGGCCATGGGGACTTGCTGTAAATACCTGAAAGTCCCAACTCCTTACAAACTGCCTGTATTTGTAGAATTAAATGACAAATTTTAGTCCTCTTATGTCTTCATCAGCTTGATTGACACTGATAATACTCCAATTCATTTGGAATAGTAATCAATAATAACCATATAATGTCCCCCCTTATATTCACAAAGATCCGTGCCGAATTGCTCGAATGGTAATTCTGGAATATTGTTCTTCTTTACTCTTGCTTCTGAGTGTCTGATATGCGAGGCTCGTATTCACCAACAACTCAATATCCTCAGACTTTTTGGCTCGAACTTTGGTTCGTTCAATGCCTAAGTGATCCTCGTTAATTAAGGACTGAATTTGAGGTTTCACTGCTACTGCCACTTCAACGTGATGATTTAAGAATACGAAGTACTTGTCAAACTGTTTCGCTGTACAAAGTGTATTAAACGGTTTCTCTGTACAAAGTATATTTGAGTTTGCTAGTTAAGATGATATTTGTGTTCACACGACTCTGTCTACAGTATCGCATACCTCACTCAGTGCCTTAGGCCTATTTATTTTATTTTATAACGTGCAAATTCAGCCTCAGGCTGGTTTACAATTGGTACATAGTTATAAACTTTTCACATTAATTAATAAGTATTAATTATGAATATTACAATATTATTACAAAAGAATTGCATTAAACTTATGATTGTAAGCATTACAAGGTATCCATAGCGATTTCGTGCCTGAACTCATAATTTCTATTAGATGACACTAGACATGTGTCGACCACACTCACAAGGTGAGCAATCTCTGCAGGCAAATCTTCATTAGTAAGTTCCACTTCTGCAAATAATCTCTCAACAGCCTATTCGATACATGCGTAAGATTGCCAGGAAGATACTCTATGGAGAGCATACAGTGTAACAGCCTGATTTTCATCCGCGAAGTTTAAGAAAATACACATCTTCTTGAACACTGTTACCAAAGGTATATGCTCTGTGTACACAACACAGTGACTTCCCTTCCAAATAAGAAGTTATGGAACTTGCTGGCTGAATACACAATACTGAGAGTCTCCTTCTCGATATGTGCATATTTTTTTCTGCTGTGGACAAACTCCGTGATGCATAGCTGATTGATTGTCCGGTCGTCGCACATCAAACTGCATCCCAGATCATCTTTTGAGGCATCACACTGACTGGGAAAACTTCTTGGTGGGGTCATATAGTCCAAGTACTGGGGCCTAACTGATGAACTCCTTAATTTGCTGTAAAACTTCAGTGCGCACCGACAGCCACTGAGTCTCAATGTCGTTCTGTAGGAGTTCCTCAGCAGAGCTATGACGCCGGTTAAATAGCTCATGAAATCCAACACTCTTTGTAGCCTGTGTTTGCAGTTAAAATTAAAAATGTTCAGGTTTGTTTTGCGTGGTTTATGTTGGAAATTCATTCAATTGACTTCGAGAAGTTACACATACAAATCATAGATGGCACTGTGACTATCGTGACTAAGTTGGAACTACCGGCGCCACAATTGATGAAATGTTTTTTGGAAACAAAATAAGACGACATATTGAATTTATGCTTTACTGTGTGAATTACTGTTCAAAAAGTACCAGGGATTCGACATTTGTCTTTAAGGCCTCGCTATTTAGTTTTGCAGCCGTTTCGAAAATATTTTTTAACGCGAATTGTTACATGTATCGAAAATTCATTCTTACAGTTATAACACTTATATATCATCGTTTGTATTTTAATTTTTCTATTGCAATGCACCAAACGAATTTTTAGATTTTTGCCCCTGAAATATTACATATTTTGTTGTCAAAATTAGCCAAAATAAAACAAATAATATTTCTGGCAAACGGTACATTATTCTAAAAAACGCTGCAGCAAAATTTTGTATCGTATTTCTGTACACTGTCTCAATTTTTTTCAAAGCATTTGAATTATTTGTATTTGTTCGAAATAAATGAAATATCATGGCCTTAAATTTTCAGGATTGTTGAGGAATATTAATCGGGTTACCCCATATTCGCTTCCCAAATAAATTAATGTGCATTCAATTATTGTGTATCATATTTGATTGTAAAAATTTTGTGTTATTTTCGTTGTAAAATCTTGTTTTTGAATATGGGTAGAGGTAATAATGAGAATACATTTATTACAATTTAATTTGAGTACGTTGTTTATCATTTTTCTGACTGCCTTTGAGTTGACTTGTGTCTTTGCTACATGTACGTTGAAGAGTAAGGCAGAACGGACCTCTGGGTGCAGCGTACATTCTGAAGGAATAAACCGTACCCAGCCGTACCTGTGAATCTAACGCAGTACGTCACGTACCTTAAACTGGCACGCAGTCGGCTGCGCTATGGGAAGTCGTCTGTACCAATGCACTTGAAAGTTTTCAGCCTTTATCGTAATTTACAAATACTTCAAGTAAATTGTTAAGAAAAAATTGCTGAATTTAAATGTTAAACGGCGAAATCAATGCACTACTGTACATTTTGTACAACAAGAGTTCATTTTGGAATTATAGTATTGTCATTCGTATACTTACACTCATCAGCAGTGTTTAAGACTGCTATAGGACTATAGGACTGCTTAAACTGTATGTCAACTAATTTAGTTATAACTGTAAGGTTACTGATGCTAAATGATAATATTCACCACTGCGCCTTTTAACATTGCCTACAGATGACACGTTAGATTGTGGCAGATTTTCACATACGTTTGCGTTATATTAATGGTTCACAAACGCACAGAGAGGGAGCTGAAGTAATTTTCGGTGAAAAGTCGTGTCTTTTGTCTGTGAGCATAACTGCGTTATTTTGCGGTTTTATAACACCCGCGAGGATGCAAACAACTTTTAATTAAGAATGGCGTTAGTTTAATTGTGCAGTTCGGCAAGGATTCAGAAGCCTGGCCGTAACTAGCACAACAAGATTAAATTTTTCTCTATACTTATTTTCGTTGTAGCAGTCAATATACGGAAAAAAAATCATTGTTATTCCGAAAAATATGAGTTAGCCTATATAACAAAATTTAAAATTTTAAGTTTGAAAAATAATTTCTCAGCGAGTTTTGATAGGTGAATGGTAAAGTAAATGTGAATTGTTTAGTAAGTTTTAAAATTAAAGAACAACAGTTTCTAAAGATAGGTATCAAGTTTCGTTTAAGAAGGCAGTTTACAGGATGCTTAGCTATTCCAAAATCGTGCATTATTGAACTTTTGAAGCTGCATATCTAAAGTCCAGTTACTTGTGTGATTATGGTTCTGCGAAATGTTCTGTCAAAGTGCTATTTATTTGTAAATTGGTATGGGTAGTGGAAAAAATGGGTTCCGCTGTCTGAAAAAAGTAAATAATACGTATCATATGATTACTTAAAGTTACTCAATTTTAAAACATGAGGTAAAGTATAATAACGCTTTAGACCCGTCTGCTAAGCAAGTAATTACATTTTTTATGTATTTTCTTGTTTTATTACACACTAAAATTTACAAGAAAATTAAAAAATAGATAAAATAGCGTTTATGTAAGAGTGTAAAAGCTTTTATAAAATATTCTTAAACTGTATTTATAGAAAAATGATATACATATATAAACGTTAGTTCAACATACTTTAAGTTGTGATAAAGTCCGTGTTCAATTTTTTCAATCTAAGTACACAGCGGACAACACACAACTGTGGGATATGGAAACTTATTTTAGAATATTGTTTGAAACTTCAGTTAATGTATATTAACATAAATATTTACGTTTATTTTGAAAAACAAAGGTTATGTTAATGTATCTCTAACATTGTTTATAATATTTTCGCTTTTTAACTACTAGACCTCTAAAGGCCAGGAAAGAACCAAATTAAAGAATTTCTTACCAATTCTACATAAACTTACTATCAGAAATGAACAATATGTATATTAGGTAAATAATTCACAAATTAGGGAAAAAAGTTATTAACAATTCAGCCAAGGCAGGTCACATTGAAAGGAATATAATTTAGGAATTCTCTCATTTTTCGTTTGTCATAGCATACCTTCAAAACACTTTAAGTAGATGTATTAGTTGTAAGCAGTGAATTACTTTAAGACCAACAATTATAGCGATTTATTAAATGTTTTAAGATCAAGAATATTTGTTTTTAATTCCAACAGATGAAATATATAGATAATGATCATTACGGATATAATGAAATGCAATGCTGATAGTCCAGACATAGTTTCTTTGGACCAAATTCCTATACACATAAACAAGAAAGTATGCATTATTTGAATGTTAGCAAATTTTGTGACATTATAAATCCCGGAAGACAATCTGGTGCACCCACATATGTAGGTTGAGTTGCATAGCACTAAGCACAAAGCATTTATTTTGTGTATAACGAAACAGTTACATAAAAATTTATGATTAATCGGAAACTGTTCAGTCTCATTTAACCTACACGTTTGTTGTGTTGTCTTGTTTTCATTTTAACCATTTTTCTCTTAGATTTTTAACTATTTTGTTGCATGATTTTGTCCTATTACAATATATCTGTGACGCCAAACCAAGATTGAGACATGCAAAGCACAGCGATATTTAGCACATGTTCACGGTGCAATTGGAAATTCTCTGCTGTAAACTTTTTTTTTCATGAAATAATTTAAAATGTCTTTCTCTTAGAATCGGATTCAATAGTCAGGTTTTATTTATTACTTAACCACTTGGCAGAACGGTTTAATTATTATATTTGTGTACATTTAAAATATAATTTTACAACACACGGATCCTACATTGTAACATACCGCAATATATAGCTGTCGGCAAAGGTTCTTGACATTATTTTGACATAATAATAGACAATTGTTAACATAAATTTTCAATTATCGTAAGAAAAATTAGTTAATGCAAAAACGCCTGCAAGAAAAAATGTGTAACTTATATTCAAAATGTAATATTTCGACAGCTTCAATATCTTACAAATATTTTCTGTCATAGACTTCAATTTTATACTATCTTTTTATATTTGTTTTCGTGGAAACATTGTTTAATGTAGCTGTAGCTACACTTGTACTGCACAAGTTTTTCTTTAACTATCATATAATTGTCACAAATCGAACCACAATTTTTTGTATCGAATTGTTATTGATTTCGAAGTAACTCTTGTTCCGAACAGCAGAGACATCTGTGAGTAAGCGTAATAACTTTTTGTGTTATTTTCCGAACACACACAAACATTTAAAAATAACTGGTGAGAATTAGGGCTAGTGACATTAGGACTAGTAACTTTAGGGCTACTGACATTAGGGCTACTGACTCTAGGGCAACTGCTGCTTTTGAGGGCGAAAATATTTTAGAGCTAGTGACTTCAGGGCAAATTACTGTAGAACTATTGACGCATGCCGGTAAAACCACAGATTAGACACCAAAGGTGAGATCTTGTTACTCCTCACTTGCCACTCTTGACTGTCAAGGTACCATCACATGTTCAGGGCTGTGACTGCCCACTGTAACACCGTAAAGGCCAAATACATTACAAATTTTTGATTCAAAAGCCAGACAAGTGGTCTGGTCCTGGATTTCCCATTTTTGCACATCCGAAGACTTAACAACCTTAAAACCCTATTTAAAGTACACTACTATTAAGTAGGTCTAAGGTTTTAAAGCACAAGTAGAGTATTAGTGTTAAAGAAACGTTTATTATTCAGAAATACTTTATTAAACATACCTACAACATGTAATGCAATTTATTACACGTTAGTAAGTATTTATTATTGTCGTATGATGCAGTTTAGCAATTGTTTCTTTATGTTAGTATAGTCCGGTTTTAAGTGTAAACATACATTTTTCTGATGATAATTATATATTATATTAAATTTTAAATATTTCTTTAACCATTGCAAAACTTAAGAAGTACTGAATTTTAACATTTTCGGTTATGGATAATTATATTATAATACGATAATTTAAAAGTAGTTAAGGAATTAATTATAAATATATTTGCAAATTCCCAAGCTGATAAAAAATACTCATAAAAACTCATAAAAAATCACTTATACAACGTAAAATGTTTAATTTTTATGAATTTTCAACCATGTAAACACTTCATGCATTGGTCCTTTATATTCATGGAAGTTTTTGAAATGCCAGTATAATGTCTTCTTCGGACGAATGTGCAAGCGAGCCTGGTTTGTAGTGCAGAGGTGGTTTGGGAGTTTCTGCACACGTGCTAACTTGGTACGAGGTCACAATATGGATTAGTGCTGTCTTCACCTGCATCAGGCCGAACCGCATTCCTGTAGACATAGTACATATTTATGTTTATCATATAATGGCAGTGGTGCAGCATGGGTGAGAAAACTAAAACCCCTTCTTGACGTAATCAACACAAGCCATTCGTTTAGTTTTCCTTTTCCTCTATACTGACTTCTTAATATTGACAACATTTTGAACATTTATCAGAGAGTAAATGTGACTTGAGAATTACTGTCTGGTTCATTTAAACGCAAATGCAGTCGCAATGAGAGCAGCATATCTTGCTACAACCACCCTATATTCCACACAAGTGTAACTAGTAGAACAGTACTCTACAAGAACATATAACTCGAGTATGACAATCCAATATGACCTGCCTAATCCTTTACGTAGACGACAAAAAATATAAAAGAAAATAAAGTGTTTGATATAGTTGATATTCATATATTTAATTTCTTTGTATAACAAGAATATAAAAGCACCTTTGATTTATAATTCCTCCTTGTACAATTTCTCACAGAAATTATTGAACTCTATAATAATCTCTATACACGTTAAATTGCTGAATAAAACCAAACCCAAACGATGATTGGACAAACAGTATAGTTTATGTACCATACATTTCATTCGACACATTATACATGAGTCTTTAAATTTGTTCGAAATAAATTCAAGTATTTATTTTAGCACCTAAATCAAAATAAGAAGTTACCAGCATAACTTTCCTCAAAGTGGGTGCAAATTTACCGTGAAAGTTAAACGTGTATTGCATACATACGTCTAGGAATATTTAAAAAAATAACATTATTTACAAATATCATAAACATACTACGCAAGTCTTAAGTCAGCTAGGTAATGTATGCTTAATCTACTTTGATAAAATTCGGAAAAAAATTTCTGAGATGGCATTCTATCCTCAAGGTAAAAAATGGCTGCCAGTTTCAAAATATGACCAAACGATGAACGAAGTACACAAAAGTCTAGTCAGTGTGCTAAGTAGTATATACGTAATTAATTTAATAAAATTCACAAAAAAATATTTCTTCAGATGTTTTAATTTATTCTAAATAGGAAAGATAAAAATAACTGCCGTTTTGAAAAAAAATAAATATAAAGGGAGTGATACACACCAACAAAAGTCTAGTCAACTTACCAAGTTGTATACGTATATCAAGATCATAAACAATTAGAAAAAAAAAGAATAAATCGTATGTAAAACTACAAACATATTGCCGCATTTATAAAAGTAAAAATAGAAAGAATTAATTATACAAAAGCCAAGTCAGCTTAAAAAGAAATATATATATATGTGTGCTAAATTGAATAAAATTCTGACAAATGTTTACTGAGGTATGACATATTATGATAAAAATTAAAAGGTAGCCACAAATTAAAAATTATCAACATATGATGAACGAAATTCACAAAATTCAAGACAACTCACTAAGTAATATGTGTATCTGAAGATTAACGAAGTCTGCAAATTATTTCTTTAAATATTTCATATTATGCTTAAAATATTAAATTGTCGCTATTATGAAAACATGCACACGTGAAAAATTGAATACATGAAATTCGAGTCAACTATGTTCTGTAGTAGCCTATATATGCACTAAAATTGATGAAATTACAATAAAAAATCCTCAAAAATGTCGAATTATGCTACAAACATAAAAAAAATTTCGCAGTATGAAACTATGAACACAGCATGAACGAAATACACAAAGTCGAGTACACTTTTTATATTGTACATGTGTGCCAAGTTTTATGAAATTATAAAAACAGTTTCTCAGTCGTGTCATACTAAGTTAAAAAATATATAAATTGCATCATTTTGAAAACATTTATAAATTATATTTGAAATACACAAAAGTAAAGTCAGTTTAATATGTGGTATAGGCATATGCTAAGGTAAATGAGGTTCTGAAAAGTGTTTCCTCAGATATGCCGTATTATGCTAAAAATGCCGCCATTTTGAAACTGTATTTACTGTATGAACGAAATGCAGAAAAGTCAAACCATATTTCTAGTTACTTTATGTGTACGTAGTAAAACAAAATTCTAAAATACTGTCCCTTATATATCTAACTTGATTGAAAAATGTTAAAATGGACGCCATTTTGAAAATATGAAAAGTAAATTAACGATATATATAATCTCTTTCCTTCTTTCCTCAGAGTGCCAGAAATCCTGAGGGAAACTTCGGAGGGAACCAGCTACTAGATGGTTCGATTAATCTTTCGCCCTTATACCCAGCTCCGACGATCATTTGCACGTCAGAATCGCTACGGACCTCCATCAGGGTTTTCCCTGACTTCGTCCGGGTCAGGCATAGTTCACTATCTTTCGGGTCCCAACGTGTACGCTCTAGGTTATTATGTATAAGATTGCTGTGTGGATTTTTTGTGTGCATTGATTTAGAAGTAGAATTATATATTTAGTTATCATTACAAGACCTTGACTCAAAGCGAGTACATTGACGACACCCGAAGAACGATAAAATTATTACCACTTGTACGGATTAGACCAAATTACATAACAATTAGGTGTATTTGAAATTTTTGGCTTGGTCTCGTGCTACATAAAAATTACTAAAACCTTTGTGACAAGGATATTAAAACACCGGATTTTATGAACTGAAAGTTTGTTTTGTAAAGTAAAATATCGTGGGGAAACACAAACGTTTACTCGACGTTATCACTCTCGTCTTCTGAAACCCATTTCACTATTATTTTGGTTGTCAGCGAACACGCTGTGACAGTAAGATCTCAGCTTGATTTATAAAGAAACACTTATTGTGACAAAGGTGGATTAAAAGCCACCACACTACGGGAGGTAGACATATCTGCTGAATAGAAGAATATATATCGATGGTGAAGAATGGAAACCTTCTAAGTCAATTTTCAGCGGGTTTTTTTCTTTTTGTTTTTTATGTTACTGCATGAAAAACTTGAAGTATTTTTAACATAGCGAATTTACCAAATAAAGTGGTACTAAATATAGTACATCAAGATTAGAGCTGTGGTTGAGCTCCATACAAAATAAACTTCTTTTTCCTCTTTCCTGTGAAATTGAAATTTTTGACATAGAAGGTTTCCGTTCTTCACCATCGCTGATAAGCACACCTCGCGAATCCTGGACTAAATTGGAGACAAAAATGTTATTGGCAAAATGTACGATGATACGTTATTTTCACAGTGTGGCCAAACAGCACTGTACATTTTGCGCTCCACAGATAGGCTATCTTATTTATCTTACTACTAATGTTCTGAGCAGCGCAAACATGATCATATGTTTACTGGACTTAATACACGAAACAATACCTGATCGTAGAGTGCAAGAAAGGACGTTCTTCGTGCAGTTTTGCCACATTGCGCACATAAAATCTCATTGTACAACTAACATTTTCGTCTCCAAATTAATGCAGGATTCGCATGGTGTGTTTATTAATCGTTAGTATCTGGACATTCTCTATATTGTGTATGAGACAATCTACTGTAAAATACTGACTGCCAGTTATGAGCCAAATACTATGACTTGAAGGAAGATGGAATAGTGCTCTCGTTTGGGAATGTTGAAGATTGTAGAACTTAGCTTTCATTACCGAACGAAATTCCTTGCGTGTAACATTACTACGCTGATAAAGACATCTAGCAATAACTATTCCAAAATATGTGTCAGAAAACTAATTTTGAATTGTGGAAACCTATCGTTCTCTCTGTCAGCGCTGTGGGAATCGTGCCGGACTGCTCCACACTCATATCATGTCATCCCTCACCAGCGCTGAAGACCTCGGTGTTAAGCGCTGACCAAAACCTCTCACACAATCTGCCAGCGCTTGCCATCCATCATGAAGAAACAACATTGTTTTAACCAACCACGAGCGATATTGATGACACACAGTCACATATACTGGTCAGGAACGCTATGCAGGCTATGTAAAAGTGGGGGAAAACGCCTCAATAATGTGACGTATGGTGTAATGAAACAAACATTTAAGACATAGAAAGAGAGTGTCAATACAAGGCTTGTAATGGAAAATTATGTGATTGTTTATTTTTTACTTCGATAATTGGTGCAAGAACCAAGATAAATATTTTAAAGTACTGTAAATAGATTTGTAGACTTGCACAGCACGTTGGAGACCATAGCGGTTTTCTAAGTGGAAAAACATATTGCAACGTAAAAGTACTTCTCGCTAGACAAACACGAAATGAAATTATTGCAACTGTCCACACGTAAAAATTGAACACGGCAACGTCATCTAATTTCGTTGCAGTGCATTACGGTAAAATATAATCAAATTATGTAACATTTTGCTATACCGAATTGCGTGGCAATCACTGATGTATTGTCACTGAGAAAAGTTCAACTTTGACGAGTTTGATAACAGATCAACAAGTGAATTCTTTAGGAAATTTTAGACTCATATGATAAAAATTGCGGTAATTACTAGACACAGTGCAAAAACGAATATCTCACACACCTATGCATATTCTCGGTCCTTCACCGAACGGAATGTAAGCAAATTGCGACCTCTTGCTCTTGCTTTCAGCGCTGAATCTCTCTGGGTCGAACTTGTCAGGGTCGGGATAAATACTAGGGTCGTGATGGATGCCTAGAGTTGGTATCAACACTTGGATTCCCTTGTGTATAGTGACGTCAGTTCCCGGTATCTTGTAGTCGGATGACGTATTACGTTCCAAGAAGGCCGCTGTTGGATATTTGCGCATCGACTCTGCAAAATAATTAAACATTTTCAGTTACGTATTAGCAATAAGTTCGCAAGAAACACAGACATATCAGGATAACATGGCCAAAGTAAATTTTTTATACTTATAGGGTGACTATGTCATGTAAGTTTCGTTAGTTAATGCGTTATCTTTGTCAGATGATCTCCAGAGTGATCACTCATGTAGGCCTATTGGTGTCGTGTTGTTCTGACTGAACACCATAGACAAGGCAAGTTTATTTTATTACAAATTATGGCCTCCTCGAAGTCTGCAGTCGGTAGTTACACTGAGCACTTTTGAAATCAACTTGGACATTCAAAGTGAATGTGTCAGAAATGTTGGCCACTAAAACAACTCACTGCGCCGTGGAATACATGCTGCAACACACTTTTTAGATGAAACATAATGTGCAATGCATTGCGAAAGAAGAATATATGAAAACAAACTTTCATACAAAAATTTCTAATAGGCCTTTTCGATGTCTTAAAAAAGTTACACTAACTTAAGAGCATAGTAAATACGTATGTTTTTAAAGAAATGGTCTCATTGTTACCTGATACAACCATATCGAGATAATTCATGGCAGTCATGACCTCGTAAGTCAGCTTTCCTCCATGTTTGTCAATTGTTGTAGTTATGTCTCTCCTCAGCTTCTCCTGGATGTCAGGGTTCAGTGCCAGCTCGTACAAAGTGTAGTTCAAGACAGAAGACGATGTTTCGAAGCCAGCCACCAAAAATACAAAAGCTTGTGCCACAAAGTCATCGCCTTTCATTTCTGAAAAAGAGATCACAAAAATGTTATAAAAAGTTAGGCAATATGAGAGGTATGGTTTGTATCCTTATTGTGATTCAATGCGAATTAAGAATTTTATAGCGTGCGTGTTATAAATGTCTGTACATCGGCCAGTATCTTTCCTTACAGACAAAAGAATAGACTTAATTTTAATAGCACTAGCATTGGTAAACCCGTAACGTTTGTGTCTGCGTCGTTCGTTACTAAAGAATGTGTAAAACAGTTTGACAGCAAAACAATTTCTTAAATTGACATTATCATGTAAGACATGCCTTGAAAATATTCTGCACTAGAATGCATGACTGAAGATATGTCAAGGGTTTAGTTTGTGAATTGTGATGACAAGGAATGAAAAATAACCATCCAATCGTAGGTATAGAAATTATTGGTAACTATTAGAAATAGTACCTCACCCAAACATTTCTTCTATACTTCAATGGTGATCGCAAGGGAATAACGTTAAAAGTATATTTGCATAAACAGTTTAGGTTAACTACACACGCAGTTAACCACTGATTGAATAAATGTTTAACTGACTTTGAAACAGTGCTTTCTTATATTAAGAACACGGGTGAAAGATGGAAGTTGGAAACTGTAAGGTGGTAACACACTGCATTGTCAGTGACGGCAGATTAACTTCAAACAATTGTAGCAATTAGGTCTAAAGGTGTTTTATTTTTTAAAGTTCCGAAACCAGTTACTTTCGATTTAGTGAATTGTTAACGACTGACTAAGAAGATATCGAGTTGAAATAAAATAAATTCAAATATTCTGTCCTTCCATTAGTTGCTGTTCAAAAGAGTAGGAATGCCAAATATGTGAAATCGTACAATGTACAAAAGCGAATGTATTATCCGGGGCGTAAGGTTGCTAATTTGAAGTAATTAATTTGAGCGTGGTAGGCTAGTTTATATACTTTCTCGGTAACCCAGTAGAGATGCTGATTTACATATTTGGACACATATAGTTCAGGACGAAAATTATGGGAACGGCGACAGTTGCATAGTCTTCATTGCTGAAAACACACACAGTAAAGATGAAAATTGTTACGTCATTTTAAAAAGAATAAATATAGATAATATTTAAGAGAAAGAAATGGCTATTTATAACTGATAGTACTGCATCAATTATAATGGTGAAATCTGACCTTTCAACTATCTTAAACCACTCGAAAGAAACCTATTAGCGGTACCCGTAGCAAAAGCAGGTAAATTTGTTACTGAATGTGAACATATGAATTAAATTTACAGTAGCAGGATTCTAAAATTTAAAAATGTACTCGTATGTAAAAGGTTTAGAACTTTTTTTTTTCATTCAAGTATTCGGAAAATATGTTGAACGATTATTCTTTGGAACCAAACTGTTTCACTTATGAAATGCAACTCTACTAAATTTCACCAATTTATTTTACAATTTAAAATATACATATATTTTGGATTTCACTGTTGTTTTTACAGACAGTAAATCATTGTAATTCGATAATGCAACATTTACGTTAATCTCTAATCTAAATAATATCCTGGTTCGTTATTCTCTTCGTCCAATGCCATAATAAAGAAAGGTGACGAGAATATTGCACTCTTTAACGACTGATGTCTGTGGTATAATTTTCACTCCCTCTTACGACTGTGTGAGATACTTGTCAAATTACAATGATCATTTGTTGTTGGCAGTTTCGAATAACGTATTTTATTTATCAACAAAGTGATATTAAATTTGGCCATGAGATACAAGTCGCCAATATTGAAGCTTAATATTTCTGTAAGGACATAAAATTACAGTTGTGATAATTCTTGTAAAATAAACAAATCATTTTAAGTATTAGTGGAAAAAGATACCATGCTTAAGAATACGCAACAGAGTGATGTAGCCAACGCTACAACAGAACTACTCTGGAAAAGCCAGATAGTGATTTGTTAATCTTACTTCGAGTCATAGTGTGTATTTTGGGGTGAAGCAGTGTAAACAAAAAATATGTTTTATGAACACAGCTGAAACGTAGGAAATTCAAATATGTGCTAAAACTGGGGAACTGTGGCGTGGATGTTAACAGTAACAGTTAATATTCAGAAATTTTGATATCCTGCATTTAATCACTTCCCGAAGTAAGACCCATCATTTTAACTGTTCCCTCATTTGGTCGAAATTGTTCTTGGTTATTACATATTTGTTACTTGTGTACTGAAATCAGAAAACAAATTATTGATTCTTTTTCGATAACAATACTTTACACTAAATAATAAAACGTGAAAATTGAACTTGAAGGCTATTGGAAACCTGTGCGTGTGGAAACTAATGAAAAATAGGACAAAACATACACATATAATTCCGGAAAGGAAATAAGTATTTGCATAAAAACACAAAAACAACTAAGCAACAATATAAAGTGTATAAAAATGGCGTAAAATGGACGAATAAAAAGATGAAAAACCAAATAACAAGACACACAAATGCACGTGAACACAGACGACGCAACAAAGAAAAAACAGAGGAAAAGTAACTCGATAACTTAAAAAATAGAAACAATTTTACTGTCAACCGGGACATTTGTGTGAGTTGTTTTATCTATTATTTTGTTTCCGGCGTCTTTCTAGATCAGAATAAATAAATTTCCGGAAATATATACACACCAAAGGTTTCTTGGTAACGGATTTTGCTAGATATTTTATTTTATTATTATTTCAATGGGGATTTTCTGTATTTCGGCCAGATTCGCTCTAGTGGTAAATTACATAAATTAGTTCAGTTTACAATTCCAACCCATAGCAGCAATCGCTCAAAAATATCTCGCATTAACGCTTTTCCCACTCGCCTTTGACAGATTATCCAATCGGGCTAACGTCTTGGGATGCGTGGAATTGATTGTTGCGCGGTATTGTATTTTATATCGTGCAGTTTACAGACACATCAATACTAATCATGTTATAACCTTCCTCGGTTATTTGCAGAGAAAATATAGACATTAATTTTGACAACTGTTCCAGTAGGTGTTAATAGTAGCAAAATAATAAGAATGAATTTCTTTCTTTTCTGAATACTCCGGAACCCCGTATTTAGCTATAGTCAGTCCCACGATAGTGCAACCTTAGTGACGTCCAAAAACACTGCAAATCTTAAAGGCGGATACTCGCGAATCTGGGGCCCGTCCACCTCTCGTGACGGCCACAACTAAAGTCTCCACAAATATTCCGCGGGCGACGCGAATTTCCGCGGCTCCAGACACAACTGCCTCTCGTGGTGTCCGAACAGCGAGTCTCACAAATATAATACGCGAATATCCGTGGCAAGGTACACAGCCACCTCTCGTGGTGTTCGCCGCCGAAGTCCTATCACATACGCAGACCCGCGCGAATTTCCGCGGCTCGAGACACAACCACCTCTCGTGGTGTCCAAACAGCGAGTCTCACAAATATAATACGCGAATATCCGTGGCAAGGTACACAGCCACCTCTCGTGGAGTTCACGTCGAAGTCCTATCACATATGCAGACCCCTGCGAATTTCCGCGGCTCGGGACACAACCACCTCTCGTGGTGTCAGAACAGCGAGTCTTACAAATATAATATGCGAATATCCATGGCAAGGTACACAGCCACCTCTCGTGGAGTTCACGCCAAAGTCCTATCACATACGCAGAACCGTGCGAATTTCTGCGGCTCGGGAAACAACCACCTCTCGTGGTGTCCGCGGCACGAGTCCCCAAAACAAACCTAACCGACGTCCTCGCGACACTTTCACTTAAAACTACCCCCTTTTACTCCCAGCCAATCACAGGCTCTGTGAACGACTGACATAGCTAAACATGGTCTTTCCTCCGCACCGGTTTAATGTATCTTTTCCAAATTCATACAGCTTAACACTGACATACACAAAAACTTATATACAAAATTTGAACTCTATACGCTAACGAATAATAAAGTTAATATTTAATTTTACTGCAGGGGGTAAGTGAAGCCACCCCCCCTGTGCTGACCTACTTCTCGCTCCTTGAGACTTGGTTCCCACACAAATTCAAGGCTGTGGGCTAGCTTTCGGCCTACCTTTCCAGCTTTCTCTTTCCGTCAGCGTGAAGGGTTAAATAGCCGTGACACAATTCAAAATACTCCTCTCCAACCCTTTGCCTCTGGCAGTATACAAAACTAAATTAAAAATAAATGAAATAAGACAAATTATTACGATTGAACAAGATTAAACTTTTAAATCTGATTAGAATGAAATGTAAACTGACTCTGTACGACTTTTCTATGACATTTTGCATTATTTACAACGAACATTACATTTAATCAAAATTAATGGCAAGGAGGCCTGTTACAATATCAAGGGGGCGATTGACGGAAAATTGTTACTGTTTCAATAATTTTTGTAATTTACGAGATAAGGATTGTTTTATAGACATACACTGTGACTTATGTTTTACTGTAACGAAAATTGTTTATCTTCCGTGTTTTTTTTTATAACGGCCTGTTGAATTCCAAATTTGCATGAAACGGGTTTATGCTCTATAAGAAAACTAACCTACATATAGAACTGAAAAAATTCACACTGAAAAAAAGAAGTTGTAGGATACAAGGTTACCTACGTGGAAACAAAATTGCTTTAAAATTGACTAATTAAAAATTCTGAAATTTGAAATTAATAGTAAAAAATTTTTAGAATTTTTAATAAATACAACAATATTTTATTTTCTGTTTTTTATGTAGAATACTTTGTAGCGCATAACATTGGTTATCAATGCAATTATTTTTTCAGTTCTGACATTGCGTTATAAAAAAAACTACGGAAGCTAAAACATTTTCGTTACGGTAGCAAAGTATGTCTTCAAAACAAACGATATCTCGTACAAATATAAAAATGTTTGAAACAAATAAACGTTTATGTTTGATTTCGCGTTATTTACCACCAATTGAATTGAATTTTACTTATTCCCGAACAGCCTATATGATTTCGAAGGATAGGTGCGAATGAATAAGCATTTCAATATACTACACATTTTACAATAAAAATCCATTGGGTCCCATGTTTCACGCATAATATACACAGTGCCATGACTGCTTGACTTTAATTTCAAGACAATCAGCCATGAGACATCGCATTAGCTTCATTCCAGACGTTTACTTAAGCAGCGTTACGAATAATAGTGAGTATGAAGATCAAACGAAGAACGATTCGATGTAATTGAGTACTTTTTGCTCAGTTTAGTATGATCATGTCATACTTATCAAGTAATCTCTGTAATAAATATTTAGAATCACGTTTTTTTTTCTGTATGTGCGTTAGAGGTAGCTTCAGCCGCACATCCCTAAAATAATTTTTCTCACCACAATATTTTAGTTGTGACGACAAAGTGTTTTTGTGGTGAGCACAAAGTACGTGTCTGAATACTAAGAAAATATTTTTATGACTGCCACGCATTCGTCCCGTGCACGTATCACTGTTACGTCAACGTTACGAGTACTGAAAAATACCTACGAAGTTTATGTTGTAGTTTTTGCAACAATAAACTCCTCAGCTTTATCCGGGCATTTAAAGAGATTTAGGCTTTTGAGCAGACTGTGAAAAGTGTACTTTGTGTAGACGGCATATTTAAAGAACTGGGGTTTGACGGTGCAGCGAAAGAACTTCCTCGACTAACAGGTAACTTTAACAAGAAATTAGTACGTGTGTGATGGCTTTATCAAAACAAAATTAAAAAATAACAATAAGTTATTAGTATTACTGATAAGAATGGTTTCCGTCAAAGTTGGTGCGAACTAACTGTGGAAGTAACACATGATAAACGGAATACACTAAAGTTAAGTCAGCATACTAACTAATATGTGCGTACCTATTTTGATAGAAACAGGAAAAAATTGCTGGTACGTAACTTTATCCTAATTATTAAAAAAAATTGCCGCCGTTTAAATAAATATGACCCAAGGATGAAAGAAACACACAAGTTCTGCCAACTTTCCAAGTAGAACATGCGCGCCAATATTACTTCGGAAAAGTTTTTCCTCAGATATAGCATACAATGCTTAAATTATAAAAAAATGCCTCCAAGTAAAAAAATATGACCGCAGTATGAACGAATTACCGAAATTTCAAGCCACCTTTTTATGTAGTACGTGTGTACCAGATTTAATGAAAGTCTGACAAAAATTCCTATGATAAGTATTGTTATGCTAAAAAGGTAATAATTGCTACAATTTTGAAAGAAGTTAAGATAACTTATTATGTAAGAAATACACAAAAGTAAAGTCAGCATTATACGTAGTAAATATGTGTAAAGTTAGATAAAATTCTAAAGAAAAATATTTCCTAAAATATGTCATGCTATGATAAAATATTAAAATCTCAGCAATTTTGAAAACAGCAAGACAGTATTGTAAGGTGCGGTTGCCCGTTACTATTCTTCGTCCTAACGACATCCACGCCGCTGTTGCTTAATCGTTTATTTATTTTGTTAAGTGCTTTTTTGTTTGGTTGGTTCCATGTTTCTGGTTGTTTGTTTTCTTGGTTTCCTATCCTGGCAGTGTGTGCTGGTTTCGCTGCCGCGAGGCATCGCGGTAGTCGGGGTTGCATTGGACTTGAGCGAGGAGCGCGCTCGACGGCGAACTGTCTTGACGCGGCTGTGTTCGGCGGCGGACGTCTTCCCTCATTCGACGAAGTATGGTTTGGGGCAGGTTGCCCTTCATACTTGTTCCTGTGGAACTTCCTGGACTCAATGCTCGGTCCGTGGGACTGTGAACCTGCTGGAGGAACGATGCGCTGCTGAGTGCCGGAGTGCAGCAGTACGATATTTCACCGAGGGTCTGCCCAGAACCAACGACTTCCAATCCGACCCGAGTCGAGAAGACCCCTGAGTGTTCTAGCCCCTTGTTCAGATGTAGAGGCCCGTGATTTGGAAACTATACCCTGTTTCGCCCTAGTTGCAATTTTTTTTGGACTGAATATTTGATTTTTTCAAGGGTAGGGCCGTCTCTAGCCACGGAATCGACTCATATGTATCGTGGATACAAATATAGTATGAGGCAGACTGTTACGCGCTTGTTACATGCGTATATGTACTATTGTCAACCTGGTGCGTGTTGGACAGTAACCTGATGGTCCCCCCATTCGGCTGTGAAATAATTGTTGTAAGTCGCCACGCTACGTTTGTGTTTTTAGACAGGGACAATTACCCGTGTCATTCAGCAAACTTGTATGCTATATTTTGAGTGCTTGTTTATCGTTAGAGCCCCGGAAATTTCGCGGATTAAACTGAGGAGAGGTTGGATTTCAAAGTCATGTATATGTTGGAAACTATTTCGATCGGGTCATTGTTTAATAAACGTGACCTTGCGGACTCTGAACCAATGACGGGCATGCGTAAAAACGCTCACGGACTCCTGCGCTACATCGTCAAATGTTCAAATCCTCACTCACTGGAGCAGCAGCCAATGAACAAATATAGCTGAGGACAGTGCACACAGGACTGTGGAGTCTAGCCTGCTGGGCGTTGAACCCGCGAAATATCCGGGCCTCTATTTATCGTGTATGCTTTTAAGGGCATCAGCGCCCTATTTATATTGACAGAGAACTCTCTAGGCATTTGTCTTGATGATGATGATGATAGAAAAAATAAATAATGTAGTTTTGTAGCTCGCTGTTTACTCTGTGTTTATTCTTTGAAGTTAATCCCTGGGTGTACTATTCCGTCTTTACCTCCTCTCTACGCAGCGGAGGTAACAGTATGATTAAAGTTCACAAAAGTAAAGTCAAATTGAAACGTGGTGTATGTGCATTAAGTATAATGAAATTCGGAAAAGCATTTCCTCAGATACGACAAAATGTGGTGAAAATATAAAGGTTGCTGCAAATTTGAAAATATGAAGATTGTGCAACCGAAATACACACAAGTAAAGTCAACATTCAATGTAGTATACGTGCATTAGGTTTTGTGTAATACTGAAAATATATTTACTTTGGTATGTAGTACTCAGCTAACAATATAAAAATGGCCGTCATTTTGAAAACACGAACATGGTGTAATTGAAATACGCAAGTAAATTAAGCTTAATATGTGGTATACGTAAACAATGTTGAGTGAAATTCGTAAAGTATTTCCTCGTGTGTCATACTATACTGAAAATATAAAAAATACCTGCCGTTTTGAAATTATGTATACTATACTAGCGACACGCATAAAAATAAATTCATATTACTAAGTTATCTATGTAAACTGAGTTTCATTAAATTCTAAAATACTGTTCTTCAGATATCTGGCTTCATCGAAAAATATTAAAATTTCCGCTACTTTGATAATATGAATAGCGAATAAATGAATTACATGAAAGTTAATTCAGGACTGGATTTAGTTGCTTGGACATACTCCATTGCGATCTAAATGTATGTCAAAAAAAACTAAAATAATAATTAGTTTTCTTTGACAGCAATTTATTTCGCAATGGAGTATGTACAAGCAACTAAATCCAGCCATGCACTCCCATTGCACAGTTCTTTCAAAGATCAAGTCAATTCAGGTTAAAAAGTCATACATGTGTACGAAGCTTGATGAAATTTAATCCGTTATTTCAAACCATTGTAGGAGGGACACACAGGCACACAGACAGACAAGTGATCTTATAAGACTACTTTTTCCTTCCAAAAGTAGGCTAAAAATGGTCGAGTGCGAGAATGTTAGACTCTCACAACGACGAAAACATTTTTGATAACGCCTGGTTCCTTCTTATTGTTCCTCATTCGAAAATAATATTGATTGAAATTGTCATACTTTGCTGATTAGGTTTTGATTGTATTCCTACTCCAATTCATGTTTTATAGGGCTTTCTTTTACGTGAGATTATAATTTTACACATTTTGAATAAACTCTCTATATGTTATGTATTTTTTAAGTTATACTCACCAAAATTAAAGTTATCTTGCTTGGTGTGCTGGAGGCTAATAGTTGAATTGTCTTGTTTTATTTCCTCCAGATCCTTTGCATTCTCCCCACGCACCTCACCTTCATCCATGAGTTTTATCATTAGATCTACAAAGTCGTTTCTGACAGTTCCCGTCTTCTTCCTCTGTTCCACGACATCCCAGAACACTTTGCGAGTAAATTCTGTAATGTCAGTGGCTATAAGCTTCAGTCTGAATATTGAGAACAAAACTGGATAAAAGAATACAACGATGGCAACAATTCTTTCTATCACACTGTTGCGTTCAAAAAACCTCTTCAGAACGGTACGGAATTCAGAGTTGGAGTCAGTCTGTGCGTCCGTGTTAATACCAAAAGCACACTGAGCTATGACGTCAGTGGAGTACCTGGCCATTGTCTCCTTCACATCGACACTGGCACCTTTAACATACACATTGCAAACATGCATTAATCACTTAAGTTTAAATGTTACATAGTTATGAAACCATAATTTTAACCGAATTTTTAATTTCTACTAATAATATTGTTGAATGTAGTTCGTCTCTTACGAAAACTGCATAACTTATTCCTCTAATACTTTTTAGGGGAGCATCTGGAGTGAAAGTCAAAAAGTTACCATATCTAACACAATGTTGGAACTTGGATCCATATTTCGTGGTTTTGTTTCATACTAAGCGATTCCGATTTTAAGTATGCATCTTATTTCAGGATTGTTGAGATTTTTACGAATAGCTATGTAAATAAATGTCTTATTTGATTGCGCTACCAGAGTTGAATCTGACTGTGTTTTTGAAACACAAACCATTGTTGAGAATTTTTAAAACTAAAATTAACACAATAATCAAAAATTTAAAAGTATGATAACTGGAGATTTAAGATAAACATTTTGTTTATATGGGAGTGTGTATAAATATAACCATAAATAACTCAGTCACATAATGATATACTATAACGCACTTAATGTAGGCATATACCGAAAACTACAATAATATTTGCCAACTACATTCGAACTGGCCATGAAAAACATTTTCCTTCGGAGGTGACACAACTACATGTAATATGGTTTCGACTGCATGAGGGTGCCCATTGTACAGCTTAGAAAGTCACCAAAGCTGAACTAGCTCAGAGTACATACCTCAAAGAGAAGATTTTTGACAATTACGTAGACATACTGCATCTAGCGCAGCCGTTCTCAGTACGTTTAGAGAAACTTAATATTTAAGTTTTTATTTAGTGAGTTCGGCTTGTGTCATGCATAGGATAATGCCTCGTGTTTCTGAGTTATGTGTGTGTAGATGAAAATCGGAATATTTATCTTCTTTGTGGTTGATATTTTTAAGCTTTCTTATATCTGGATATACTACTTTCTTTGATAAAATATTCTGTCAAATTACATGAGGCCGGTGTTGAATTTTGCGTTATTTGAAAATCTTTGTGTTGACCTAGTCCCGTGATCAATATGACTTGACGTATGCCATTGTCCATAGGTTCGTTTTTAAAAGTGTGTAAACTTACAATGTTATAGATATGCACTGGTAATGACAATTTTTTTTCTGTGCATGAGGATTGGTCCAACATGTTACGGTCATGAAACATCTACACCAGCTTTTTTCATATGTGTTATCTCCTGTTTTTTCTAGCAACGAATGGTCGTCATGTGTATACACGTATGTACACTGCGACTGGATAGAAACTGCATCCCTGAATTTTTAAAATCAATTTACTATAGATATTTGTATTGTGTTGGACCTGATAGCCTGCTGGAGCGAAGTCTACAAAGGCTAGATCACCCATGGAGATAACTACTGTCCCAACACAAGCCAAGTGTCGCCTGTTACAAAATAACGTCACTAACGATGCAGCTACCTGATATCTGTCAAGCAGCCGCCGTAATATGACCAAAGAAAATGCTTTGAACATGTATTATCAAGTGTCTACTATTATATAATAATTATTAGGCATTTTCAAGGATGCAAGTTAATTATATATTAAGCAAGTAATTAAAGCCTTAATAACTGTATACATTATGTATCCATATTCAGCTAAAAGTCAAATGTATTTAAAAAACAATAAATTTACATTTACAGAATTGCAATAGTTTTGTTACAGGCCTAAAATGTCATAGTTTCATTTTTCACCTGTGCTCATGAATTTGACAATAGCGCTTAGGCCAGGAACTGGCGGAAAAGAACTACCTATCAAAAAATAAAGCGAAGAGACATGGTAAGCGTATAAAAACATAATCTTGAAAGTTGATGAGGCGTGCAGTAAATCGTGTACATTTTCCACATACAAATATAGGAACTCTCCGACTAAGAATTGAACCGAGAACGTAAGGGTGTAAGGTGATTGTTCTAATCGCAACACATCAGTTGTTAACAGCGACACTTGTTATGTAAATTAGTCTTCAGGTGCGACCATGTCACATGAAATGAAGGTGATCGTCGGTATGTTATCTCATGTCTGGTGCGTAACTCTATTGTTTTGGTTGATAAACATTTAACAATGAAGAATAATCTCGAATTAAAAAAATTATGTTCGGTATATGAGTACTACCACCACGACTACAGATTGACAGGGGTATCTTAAAATGCTTGTCACTGCTAATTTTCAAACTGAAATGAAAGTGTAACAAAATATTTTCGAAAAATTTGGAGGCCTGCTGTTCAATAACTGCTGGTTTAATTTACTTTAATTACCTGAATATGACTGCATGCACTTTGCAGAGTGAATATTAGCGTTTGTTACACTCGTGATTCTAGTTAAGATTATGTGGTGAACTTATAGCACTTTTTAACTTCCCCATGAAATGAAGAAACAATTTATTTCTTAGGTTTTTTCCTACTGAGTAACTACAAGGCTATGATTCGCAACAGAATAGTTAGTTCAAACACCAAATACATTTTGCCGATCAGTGGAAATAAGTTAATAGAATAATGTTTCCTCTAAAATCGCAAGTTTAAGTGACAAACTAAATCAAGCACCACCCAAGGTCAGCCGCACATATAGTCTACCCTGACTCAGTGACTTCACACGAACATATCCGAATGGATGACTACATCCGAAGTGTCGTTAAGTCACGGAGGAAACGCGAACACGTGTGCTAGACCCATATTTGAATAGGTCCTTTCTTTCGCTTCCTATATAAGGTTGAAAATTAAATAATAAGTATGCCTGGAAATGCATACTTAAGTAAGTGGTAAGATGCCTTGCGTGTAACGTGCACACGTATATAAAAAAACTCACAACTTACAAATGTGACGACATGTAAAGAACAATTGCATCTGCGCAGCAAGAAACAGTAAGTGTTGGCAGTCTGAGTGAACTGTGTGAGGCATATGAACTGAGGGACGTTTCTATCCAGGTTATGCTATGATGAATAGTTCAACCATCGTTCGCCTGCCCAGATAAAATAGAACAGTCACAAGGGACTCATTTTGGCCGTGGATGAACTCACTAAGGTTGTAATTCAGCGGCATTTTGATGATTTTGTGGACGTGGATAGTACTACACGCGTAAAAAATGATGCAATCGATGGGAATAGCTACTACAATCCGTAAGTTTAAAAATAATATAATGGTAAGCTTGGATTTCTTACGCAAGTACAAGACAGTTTTTCAGCAAAAGTAATTTTTTTATGGAAAATTACCACAAGCGATAGCGCAAGGAGTCGCGATGTCTTTTTGTTAAGCCCCGGGTGAAAAATATTCCAAACGATAACTTGAGCAAAACGTAACAAACAGTAAATTTTTATGAAGGTTAAATTGTATGTCCTTCCTGTTAAACAGTACAAGGATTTGTGAGCTAGGCAAACAATATGTTTCAGGCGAAAAATACTTGCAAATGCCTATACGATGTGAATAGCGGTATATGTAAATAAATGTTTGTCAACCTATTACCATTTTCGGAAGAGATCTATGAATATGTAATGGACAATGATGGAAACAACTTAAAATATAATTAAAAGTTCCCTGAAGCCGCACACAAATAAAAGGATATTTATGTTGGCTGGTGGGGACACTTAATTTTAGAAGATGACAATGTTTCACTCTTGGACAAATACAGTATGTTGTAATTGTAAAGCAACATAGCACAAGTCATTAGGTACGTACGATAGCCAACGAAAAATTCACTGAAATCATAACTGAGGTGCGTGATGAGAACAGAAAATATACGGAACGAAGATTTTGTAAATGTGGGTTTCCATTATTTTTAACGGTCATGAACCCGACAGATGTTAAAAAATTTACATAGTATTCATCTAAAACTTTTATGTTTTGAAATAATTCACTGAGTAATGTATTATATAAACTAAAACATTTAGTAAGTAAACTCATGACGGAACCAACCTGTTGATGCATTCTTCCCCAGACAACTAGCAAGTTGCTTGCCACACTCGTCCACGAGGTAAAACATCTTCTTCATCTTGCCGGAGGTGAAAGTTGGCGAGAGCTTCACTCTGAGATGCTTCCACTTCTTCCCTGTCTGGCCAAACAAGTTCTTGCTAACGAAAGGATCCAAATCTTCGTTTGCCCCAAATACCCGGTCGAGGAATACATGGGCATCTTTCACGAAGACATTCTTCAGCAATTCTAGGTCTCGTACAACGATAGCTGGCTTGTCCATAATGTACACTCCAAAGAACTTCCTGTCAGCGTTCTCCTTGCATTGTCTGGCCAGCCAGCAAGCAATACTTTCACGTAGCATAAGAATTCTGGCTACGCTGCCAAAAAATGGCGTTGGACTGATGTAGTGTATTCCTTGCTTTTCCCAGTAGTTAAAGTTGCGGGTCATATAGAAGTACAGGATAGCCAGAAATGCCAACAATACAGACATCACGTCCAGAAACAAAGAGTCGAATATCAGCGCCATATTGTCGCATTGATTTGCTCTGTGCCTGAAACAGCAATGTTTGTACAAGTATTGACAAGTTAAGTTTGTATAACCCAAAGAAAACATTTTAATAGCTTAGACTAATGAACTTGAAAAGTAACGACAGGATTGTTATATCTGGGAAATACGCTTTTATTATTGTCATTTTTTCACTTACACTTCTGTTTCACATTACCTTATATGTTTCATTTAGGAACATTATGGTTTATGAATTGTTTACTATAAATGACAATAAGTTTTAAACATTTAATGATTTTAACAACTTATCTTCTTTTTCAGCAAAAAAAAAAAAAAAGAAGTAATACAAATTAAACATAACGAAGATTCATTACGTCCTAAAATGTAATATGTTGAGAATAACCGGCAATCGACAGGAAGTAAATAAAATTCACTGCCGTATTATTTCTTGTAAATTACATACAATGGTATTTATATATTTCTTGAGAGTTTAAAATATGATACGCGTAAGATCACTGCTAACGAATGGCATTGTATGGCAATTAATTTTATTTTCTATTTAATATACGGTTGAAATTATCTAACACATGCTCATTCAACTTAACAGCATGAAGACAACGTTGATTATTTTCAATGTAATTGTAAACATTAGGGTTGTCAAACAACTACCGAGGAACGTTTGGCTACGGGACGCCTTCTAACCTAACGTATATCCTATGGTTTCTACCATAACTGCAGTAAAACAAAACACATAAGGTTCATGTAGTTCATTATATAAAATTTAATTATACCATATGAGACTTTTTAAACAACAGTGCAATTATATTTACCGTTTGAACGTATAACGCGCAATTTTCAGGGTTATACGAAAAAAAAAATCCGAAAAATTGTAAAGTACCAAAACAACGATTTTCATAAAACCTTACTAAGATGACATTTTTATAAAAAAAATCACAGCCTATAGTGAATCATATTTCTAAAAAAAATAATCTCACCACAGTAACATTTTTAAATATCTTAACTACAATTATCTACTTCATGCAAAGAGGAATGATCCGTACATAAAAACACATTAAGTGCAATTGTAATAAACTCAGACAACAGTACAGTTCAGATCAAACGAAAATAGTGCTACATGAAATGTGACGTTTACAATTTTGAGTTTGTTTGTACTGTTTACATGGGGCGTCATGGCGTCGGATCACATTTTACTGCATTTTATGTTTTACAAGAAGTTATCGGCATAACTGATAAGTCTACTTTACTCAAGGATGGTGCGAAATAGCCCTGAAAGTTAAATCCGTTATCGTACGTCTAGGAATATTTAATGATAATAATAATTGATTAGTTGATAAACGAAATATACAAAAGATAAGTCGACATAATAGAACTGTGGAATTAATAATTTTCTGAGAAGTATTTCCAAAATAAATAAAAAATTACCGCTATTTTAAAAACGTTATCAAAGGATGTATGAAATTCGCATAAGTCCAGTCAACTAAATAGAATATGCGTGCCAAGATAAACGAAATACGGAAATATATTTCCTCAAATATGTCATATTACGCTAAAATAGAAAAATAGCCACCGTTTTAAATTTATGAACATGTGATGAACGAAATACACAAAAATTAAGTCAACTGTCTAAGTGATATATATATATATATATATATATATATATATATATATATATATATATATATATATATATATCAAGATTAACGAACTTTGGCAAAATGTTTCCTCAAATATATCATATTACGCAAAAAATATTAAATGGTCACCATTTTGAAAAAAAGTAACACACGATAAACAATATACACAAAAGTAATATCAGCTTTGTATGTAGTACTTACGTATTAAGTTTGATGAAGTTCCTGAAAATGTTTAATCGGATATTCAATATTATGCTAAAAATATAAAATAAAAATTGCTACAATTGTGAAACTATGAAATCAGAAGTAACAAAATACAAAAAAGTCATTATCTTTATGCGTAGTGTATATACTACAAATCATAATTTTCTGGAAAATATTTACTGAGGCATTTAATATTATGCTAAAAATAAAATATCGATCAGCATTTATAAAAATATGAACACAGGATGAACGAAATGCACATAAGTCACGTCAGATTTATATGCACTGTATGTGTAACAAGTTTAATGAAATTCTGAAAAATATTTCCCAATATAAGTAAAACTATGGTGGAAAGAATACATTGCCGCCAAATTAAAAATATTGACACAGAATAAACAAAATGCACAGACGTAACTTCAGCTTTATATGTAGTATGTGTGTATACCAAGCTTGATGGAATTGTAAAATTCGGATCCTTTGATAGCTGTCTTGATCGAAAAAATTTTATATTGCCGCCACTTTGAAAATATGAACAGGGCGTAAACGAAACACACACACACACATATATATATATATATATAAAGTCATGACAGGTTACTAAATACTATATGTGTAAAAAATTTGATGAAATTTGGTCCACTGGTGCAAAAGTTTTTAGGGACACACACACACAGAGAAAGGTGATCTCGTAAGCCTTCTTTTTCCTTCGGAAAGTAGGCAAAAAATCAATTTTTACTAGACCGTATGGTTCTAGATATGGGAACAATTCTTAGAAAAATAAACAATTTAGCTTAACTCGAATGGAATCCGAGAAACAGATGTGCATCACTGTTATTATGTATACAGGAGGTCCGTTCATTTGTAGCTATGTAACTTCCTATGTGGAAACTAAAATGGCATAATTCCGTTGTATCATCTCCGTGCTTTATATAACCAGCTCAGCATTTACGTTACTAAAATATTGCTTTCTGTTATATAAATAGTACAATAATCTGCATGTAAACATGTGAATTCTTCTGATATGCAAATTTGGCCAAAAAGAAGTATGCACAGTGTTATGAGTAACTGCATTTAAAGAATTTCTCAAGCAGACGTTGCATGTTCGCAGTAACTGAAATCAGCTCTGAAATTCAATACAGAAGTAGAACTGGACTTTTGCTGTCCAGAGAGAAGATTTATTTTGGACACAGAAGGTAAAAAAAAAGTTCTCTAAGTTGGAAATCATAGCCTGAACAGACAAGTACTGGATATTAGAAATGCATATGTGTAAATACTCGTGTGTACATATATACATGCGTGTATATGTGTGGGTGGGTATGGGTGATGTATCGGACTAGTTAATTGGTAATTTACATTTATAATGTATAATGATTAGCAGAGCGCCCGCGGCTCTGCTCGCATGTATTACTCAGAGCAGATACTTCTTTGTACACCAGATAGTTCTGTTACCAAGCGTTAGAATGATAAAACTGCTTGTTGAGTTAACTATGCCGCAGGATAAGTAGCTATAACTGTCCACGCGAGAAACAGTTCTCACGACCTATCTCGGCGTTTAGTTGTTTCGAACACTGGTACGAAGTTTCGGGTTTCGGGTTCGTATCCCGTGTAAGGGTAGACGACTGCTAACTGCTGTGATGTTCCATACTAGTAGCAGCTGGCAGGATAATTAATTTTCTATTTTAATTATAATTTAAGAGAGGCTTCCCCTTGCCGTGAAGACCTCTCAAAAAGGGGTGAAAAAAGTAAAATGTATTTTCCCGACATCTTAGAAATTTCGCAGACCTCGTGAGTTATCGTTATGCTTTGGGGTGAAAAGTCGTAAAATGTTTTTTTCGCCATATCCTTAATACCTCATTAACATGGTAACCTATCGTTACAGATTTTCTTTCAGAAATTCTCACGCGGAAAAACTTGTTGTGGCCGGGTAAACGCTGTATGTCTCAGGAAGTATTGTCAAGCCGAAGCAGGTAGGTAGAGAACCTCAAGGGCTTTCAGAAACACCCTCATGTATACAGGGTATTTCTTAAATAAGGGGACAAACTCCGCATGTGTGTTCCTCACGAAAAACTATGACGAAAATATGTTTGCACTATTCAGCTAGACACAATATTAAGGGAGTAATGGGCGTTCGAACATGGAATTTGAAAACAGTATTTTCCAAAAATATCGGAAAATAATTGACATAAAAATGTAATATTTTCAGCATTTTTTATTGCTATTAGGAACTGCAAACCAACAGTAAATTCTGGTTGATACCTTCCACCCTTATGAAAATAGCAGGGGTGGCTACCCTCTAATTGCATACAACTTTTTACCACCTGGATTTTCGAATATTTTAAGATGGTTTATTGAGTAATGAGATCTGTTTAACAAAAGCGGTCCTCTTCTTGCAACTGTCTAAGGTATACCGTTTATGTTCAAAACACGCTTGAAGATTAGCGTAGACACAGAGCCTAGAGCATAGGCAATGCTGCGAACATGCATGTGATGTGCTTAGCGTACAGATGATGATGGACATTCACTGCAGATAACTTGTACAATTTTCAGTTTGTTTACACCGTCACACGAAACTGCATTTTCGGAAACCTGGGTAACGGAAACTGCTGTTTGAATGCGGTATAAACGGCGCAAAAGTGAGGTTTCGTTGAAGAGGAAGACATGAGTTTGTTATTAAAGTTTCGTGACGAAAGCTAAGTTTCGTGTTCGGTGTAAACGCCTAAACTGAGGTTTCCCTCAATTTAAGCCAGAAACGACGTACAATGGCAGTTGGTTGAAAGGTATTGTATTGTGTTGGAAATGCAAAGTAAGTGAACTGTTAAAAATTAGTATGACAGTAGCTGACGTATAAATAAACAAATTTGAGTGTTATAAAATTAACAGCAACCGAAATTGCACAAATGCTAATAGGTTCGCTATGTACTAAAATTGTCCACTGGAATTGGAAAATGAATGTGATTTCTCTAATACTGTTCAAATCTGAGTAAGTCTTCACTTATTTTGACACCTGCAGTTGTTATCGACACACTCAAACTTAAGCTTTCCTAACTGGTATTTCACGTATGGTATAAACACTTCTTTAAAACCTCAGTTAACTAAGTGAGGTTTCGGAAACTGCAAATGTTTATGTCGGTGCAAACGTATTGATTGTTAGAAGGCGCAGACCAGTTCAATCTTGGCATTCTACATACATATCGTAGCAGCCAGTTCTGAACGTAAATTGTGGGTCCCAGGCAGTTGAAACATGTGTAAATTATATTGTATCGTCATACTGACAATAAACCAAAGCCCGCGATGTAATACTTGATACTACAGTGTCGGTATTAATGTTGTTTTATAAAATATGGTGTTTAAAAGTAATTGATTTGCGTACTCCTGTAGGATCCACACATGATGCAGCAACAAATGGGTCGCGTTACATCTTTGATAATGGGGTGGGTCACGACGTTCCCTTAATTTGGAACATGGATGTGATTGAAAACACAAAAGAGTTTAGACAGTTTATTATTGTCGATGTAAACAGTACTCGCCAAACCCTTTTAAGAAGTGCCTACGTTTGTAGCATACATACATAAAATACAGAGTGTTTTGAGCCATGTAGGCTACTTGCAATGCACATGTAGTAATAGTTGTGTGGGTTGCGTTTGTTGGTGAGCTGCATTTGAAAAACAAAGTATCACGTGATATAAATACGTACCACTTTACTATTGAAACTGAATAAATAGCGACATAAACAACCGTTGTAAGAAGACAAAAAAACTTAAAATGATTTGTGAGTTAAGAATCAGCAACGAACATAGATAATTTCTTGTAGGAATACTGTTATGATAAATGAATTAAGAAATTCAGATGGCTCGTAACATCTAAGGTCTTGAGAGCCAAAGAGGGGTGACATGATGTGAACATGTTGTGGCACTAGGAATGGGAGAACCCAGACAAAAGCCACCGACCTACGGTATCGTACTGGCACGATTCCCATGTGTGAAAATTGGTGTAACCCCGACGGGATTCAAAACCGTATCTACTTGTTGGGGGGCAAGCGTCGTGACCATTAGACCGCCTTGGCCGTTGTAACTGTATTATTATTTTTAAATATTACTTCCCGAAGTAATTCTTGTTTGATTTATTGTCAGTACGACGATATAATATCACTTACACGTGTTCCAACTGCCTGGAACTCACAATTTTCGTTCAGAACTGAGTGCAACGATATTTGTGTAGCATTCCAGGACAGACTGGTCTGCAGCTTTAATAATATTGTACATGTTATTAACAATGATTATCCACCATCATCCATACGCTGAGCACGTCACATGCACGTTCGCAACAATGCCTATGCTCTAGGCTCTGTATGTCGACGGGAACCGTCAAGTGTATTTCGAGCATAAACGGTATAACTTAGACAGTTGCAACAGGATGGCATTTTGTTAAACAGGTCTCATTACTCAATAAACCACCTTCAAATGTTAGAAAATCCGTACGGTAAAAAAGTTGTATGAAGGAGAAAGGTATTAAGCAGCATTTACTATTCGGTTTGAAGATCCCAGTAGCATTAAGCAATGCTGAAAAATTTGTTTTTTATGTCAATTATTTTCCGATATTTTGGGAAAATACTATTTTAAAATTCGATGTTCAGAGACGCATTACCCCCTTAATATTGCGTTTACATGAAATGTACAAAATACGTTTTCGTCGTAGGTTTTCGTGAGGAACACACATGCGGAGTTTGTCACCGTATGTATGAAACATATACGTATAGTCCGATTCTTAATAGTTTAGGAGTTACTAAGTTTTCCCAGTATTTTCGTGCGTTACTCGCAGTCTGACAGGAAGTAGGGGTTATTGGCATAAATAACTGTGATAGACACTTGAATGTTTGTGTCAAAATAGAAGACGAGCTGATTACTCTTGTACTGTGACTTTTACGTACCAGTGTGTAGCCTCACATCTATAAAAATGGGCTATCTAAAGACAAAAATTGTCTGAAGCGTAGCGTTTCCTTAACATTTGGAGTAGTTAAAAAATTACATCGAAAGTGTTTTGTTCGACCGTTAAAAACGGACTTGATTAGTCGGTTACGTGCTGCTATCATTTTATGATTTCAGTATTATATTTCGTGAGTGAGTTAGTGAAAGATTTTGGTCAGCGCTTAACATCGAAGTCTTTAGCGCTGAGAGGTGTGACGTGAGGTGAGTATGGAGCGACGCTGGAATTAATGGTCACGGTAGATTCCCAAGGAAAACCCGCCGACCTAAGTAATCGTCCGGCACGATTCCCACATGCGAAAATCCGGGGACCGATCAGCCCGGGAATCGAACCCGGTTCGTATTGGTGGGAGGGGAATGGCTTGACCATTTTTTCCTATATTTTTTTATAAAAAAATGTTTGGTGCAGTGGCAAGGCGGTAGCTTCCGCATCATAATTGCACCGAACATCTCACCCCTTTAATGTGACTTATTTATGCAACCCCAAGTAAATGTCATGAGACAATTTTGTAGAGATAATTTTTGAGACAGTTCGGACAAACACAAATTTATACCCAGTCAGACCTGAGAATCGAACCCAGAACACCTCGCACCAAAGCCAGCTGCTCAACCAAGTGGACTTAGGGGGGTGGGGGTAGTCAGCAACCATTCTGTCACCGAAAAGCCCTTAAGTGTGTTGAAAGTTGAATTACGCGAATAGCAGGAAGTATGATAAAAACACATTAAAATTGACAAACACGTATACATTAAAACCTATTACAGATATTTTTTTACTGACGAGTTGCTGCTGCAATGCAAATGCGATATCACCGAAACAGGTTTTTGCATACGTTGGAACGCCATTCCATTTTCTTAAATGGTTTCTTGAGCCTCTTGCAGTTGTCTTCATAGTTTGAGTAAACGTCGACAATCTGTAGAATAAACTAGTTGTTAGAAGTATCTCCACACAAATAAATCTACAGAGTTCATGCCAGAGGACTTCACGACTCGAATATGGGTCAGCCACGAATAATCCATTTTACCGGGCTCTTTCTGGTAACTTAATACCGAATAAAATCACTGCAAAGGACTGTGCCCATTGCAAACTACCTGTGTTCTCTTGAATGCAAGTAAACGCTATCTGACTGTTTGTGATTACTGTACTAGTGTCCACACTGATGTTAGACAGAAGCAGAAATGTGTTACTCAGTTCTTCCTTTGCAGTTAGTCAAGTGCATACTATCTGCTATTACTGCTACATCACTGTTACGTAATTATTTCACAAGTACTTAAGTTCGGAGTAAATAAAATTAAAATACGGAGACGAGAAAACGAGGCACAATACACTTGACTTGGTGTAATTCATGTGACTGTATGTTACGCGAATTTAGACGGGCCTCTAATATATGTGAGTGAACATGCCTTATTTATCACGTGGGTGTACCGAAATGGATTATTTTTACGGCTTTGCAAGCGGCAATGAACTTCATGCATCAAGGATGTACAGGGATTACGTACAACGAAATCAGGTTATCAACCGAATGATTCTCAGAGTACATATGCATACATGGAAGTTCGCGTAACAGGAACTACATCAGGCCATTATGAGGGACCCGGATGTGATCGACTTGGTCGCAGAAGAAATGGAGGCAGACTCATCAACGAGTGTCTGAATGGTTAGTCACCGTACAGGTAATTCAAAATCACAGGTACATCGCGCACTTAAGGCAGTTGGATATCACCCATACCATGTAATAAATGTCCAACAATTGAAACGAGAGGATTACGACAAACGAATCCATTTCGTCAAGAAATATCAGGAAGACAAGAGGAGACAACACATTTTATGAACAAATTTTGTAGACAGCTGAATCCCATTTTAAACGCGAAGGACTTTTTAATCTGCATAACTACCATTCATTGAGTATCGAAATCCCACACTTGACAAGAGAATCCAATTTCCGTGAACAGTTTAGTGCTAATCTGTGGTGCGGCCCACTGACCATCCGGTTAATCGGCCTATTCCTGCTACCAGATCGTCTGAACTTTGCATCCTATTTGCAGTTTTTAACCAACAATCTGCCTGAACTGTTGGAAGACACTTATAACGAGACATTCATAAATACGCTGCTTCAAAACTATGGTGCGGCATGTCATAATGCTTTGTTTTCAAAGGCTTTCTTAAGTCGAAATTACCCGGAAAAATGGATTGGTAGTGGCTGACATACCCTGGCCTCCAAGGTCTCCTGACCCGAGACTTGTTGATTTCTATGTGCAGGGATATTACAAAGAGCTTGTTTATTCCACAAATTGTCGAGTTAAGACGAACTGACAAGAAAACTGCAACATGCTCAAGAATTCATAAAAAAACGAACAATGGAATGGTCTCCCGACGTTTAAAAGAGAACTTGTTCCGGCGATGCTGTATTTGCCTGCATTTGCATTAAAGTAGAGGGTCGTCATTTTTTTAAAATTTGCAGCTATTTGTTTTAAAATACAAATGTCATGTGAATTTCGAAGTATTTTAATCACATTTCCTATTATTAATGTATTTTAACTTTCGCACATACTATATTTTGATTCAAATATTTGTTATGAAAGCATTTAATGAAGGCGATAAAATTTTCACAGTACATAGCCATTAAAATAAGACAGTTTTTGACAACCGTGCAAAACACATTAGATTTCTTTTTTCACTTTTCCAAATTTTAAGGAAACAATAACTTTCAGATAATTCTTGTATTTTGATATTTTTATAGACGTGAGGCTACGACACTGGTACGTAAATGTCACAGTACAAGAGTGACCAGTCTGTCTACTATATTGACACAAACATTCAAGTATCCATCACAGCTATTTATGTCAGTAATCACTTCTTTCTGTTAAACTGTGAGTAACGCATTATGTATTACAATGTTATCATCCAGGCATTAATAAAAATAATTCTTTTTTATATGGGTCTGTCATAATGTAAGAAGTAAGATATGGATAAACGAACATTTATGGTCACAGTTAGAACAATTTTGTTTAATTACTACTTTTCACGTTAATTTCCACTAACATTTAGGAGAAAAATAGGTTCGAAAGTTATTTTGGTTACATTATTTTGATAATTATTTGAAGAATAAGAGATAGTTTCAAAAATGTTCACTTTGGTGTGTACAGCCCTTACCACCAACCAACAGGAGGCAAATATTACAAAATTATGTTTCTGAGTACCACATAGCGAGACTGACATGAAATATGTTAAATTAATGCATTATGTAATTTAAGAGTCGTAATAAAAGGGGCTTGTGAACTAAGCAGTCATAAGTTGTTTTTTTACGCTGCTTCGAAGAAAGACATTTTTCTGTTATTTTACTGTTACAATTAATTCATCTAACCATACTGAACATTGGCAACTGCAGATGAACGTTTTTTTTTCTTTGTTCGGTAATTTGTAAATGTGGCTAGTCATAGCATAAAATTTTCATCTTTAACATATTTTTCTAAGGGTATGTATTTGCTATTGTTTCCGCGTACCAATCTTTGCCTTTAAGGTACACTACACAGTTTATTCGAGTCAGTATGTATGGTCACGACAAAGAAAATTCATTATAAACATAGTCCTTACCACCTCAAGTTGTTGAAATTAAATTTCAGTGAAGTCATGCACGCACTTAATATACTAGGAGTTACTAACTAAAAAAAAATAATAATAATTTATCACGCTAAATGTCTCGTCCGTCTCAGAGTGAACGCTTTATTCAAGCTTGACCCTGAACTCTCCGACATCTGGAGAGTAATATAATTGTAGGTACAACTAACTGCGCGAGCATATGTTCCTGTCAGATGCGAACTAAGGAACTACTTTCGTAAGAACAGAAGAAGAACTGAGTACAGTACGACTTGTACACACGTCCTGAGTTAAATATCCGACCAGGATGACGTTGCGACTGCTGAGCGCTTGAACTAATAATATCAGCTGAGAGCACAGACCCGCAGTGGCAATATCGCAACAACATACAATACAGTCAAGTAGTAGTGATAGTTGAAATGAAAACAACTACTGTATTAAAACAAGTAGTGCACGACTTGTACACGTCAAATAATAAGAACATGTTCCGGCATAAAAGAAGATGTGTTCATGGACTTGTGACCGTAACAACCTGCCGCTGCTGGACTCATTACAGTAGGGCACAATGCTTATAAAAGAGAAATATAACCACGCCCTCGCAAACTGATCAAATTTTCACTTATATTCGTTCTTTAATATGTATACCAATAAATAAATTTCAAATATTTTGTATAAAACTTATATTTAAAAACATTCAAACAATAAAATGTACTTAAATTCGTAAATTTGTGTGTAGACAACAAAGTTTTCTTACACACTCTTTCAACTTTTGAAGTTGAACTCACTCATTGTCGGTGTGTAACAATTAGCATATTATTTCAAAGTGTTTACAATTTTTTTATTCAGTTTATGATAAGATTAAGGTAAATTTGCGCGTATCAGAAAATCAGATGTTATAAATTTTTATTTGCGGATCAGTTTACCACACTAAAACCTCTTTTAAAAGAAAGCTTATGAAAGTAGTATTGACGTACTCAAGTTGCGCTGAGAAAATTGTGCAATTTTGTAGTTTTAATGCAAACAATTCAAATATTTCGCATATTTTATTCATTTGTTAATTTAGATAAGGTTTCACTGAATTAATTTTTTAAACTACGTCTTCTTGTTTATTTAATTATACTTTTTCTTGTGTTTATAAAGAGCAAATTATTTTTTTTAACGTTCTCGGTATAGCAATTGTTTCAAATTTCTGTTTGTAAATGAATCGTTAAGGGCGCGGCTACAGCTATTTTCATCGCGTTGTTTTTACTTTTATATTCGTACCAGTTATTTTTTTTTTGTTTTATACAGAAATTGTGACTAAATTTCCCTGTTACAAATCTTTTTACATCGCATAGTTTTTGCGTAGCAGCGCATTAAAGCCAAAATGTGCATGTTTCCGCTTTAAGGACGACGTTAAAACCAACTCACTTATCAAAGTGTAAAAATTAACAGTAAATAACGATGGTGTAAAATACAAATTCAACTATGTTAAAACACAAAATAAAATATTGTTTTTTTTTTAAATATTGAATTTATTAAATTTTTACATAAAATTTTAGCATTTTTATTTTAATACATAAAAAATAATCTTTGTTTTTATGGATGTGATACTGTAGTCTGCGATGTCTTTATCCACTGTGAATTTTTTTTTTTTCAGTTTGGTATGTCAGTTGGTTATAGTGTTGTCCTTAAAACGGAAAAATGCACATTTTGAGTTTAACAAGCCATTACGCGAAAACTGTATGAAGTAAAAAATTTTATGAGAGATAAATTTAGTCACATTTTGTGTCTAAAATAAGAAAAAATATTATCTGGTACAAATAAAAAAATGGTGATGAAAATTGCTGTATACCACGCCCTTAAAGTCGCGAATCCTCATTGCCATAGCTTTTGCAATTAATATATTTGTGACATAATAGGAACAGACGTAGAACATTCTCGTAGTTTTGTTGAAATATTTTTTTGGTATGCCAGATATTTTTAAGACGAAAATCCCAGTGCCAATTAAATCTGTATTTCTGGCTCAATGAAAGGCGCAATTTCGTTCCGGGTGCTTTATCAACAAAATTTTTCGGGTAAATATGCTTGAAGTATCTTCGTCAAAATAATTCCTATGCTTTAAAGAATAAAATATCCATGCTTTTACTACATTTATTTTACTTCCATGTATTTCCACCGTGCGATTTTTTTTACGGGATGTTTTGCTCAAATTAAAAAATATATATATATGTTATTATTAATTTTTTTATTATACATAAGAAATATTATGGTGGTTAATAATGAAGAAGTTTTCCTCGTAAAGTGTTATTCCTGAAGTATTCGTAGTTAAAGGTAGACAGCTACTGTTTCCATAAATTAATGCAGCATTAATTCGTTTTTGAAACGTCAAGATTATTTTCATAGCATTGATTTGTAATTTTACAAATAAGAAATATTTCACGTACAAATACAGCTTTTATTCTATATTTTTTATTTATTTATTGTAGTTACAGTAGAAGGTTTTTAATAGATCGGCATACTGTCTAATTAGTTGACGCATGCGTGTGTTGTGTTTATCTGTGTCAACCATCTATAAACATTTGATAGTGCAAGATAAATGACAGGCCAGGCATCTGTTTGCACGCCTGACACTATATACGTTGTATTTCATATAGGCCTTCATGACCAATATAAAGTTACTAAAATAACCAGCGTAGAACAACCTATAGTTCCTTAGATTCAGGCAATTTCCAGTGACATGCATTTACAAAGTGGGTGTGTCTTATCTACTAAGAAATCGGTACCTTGGCCCACATTTGCCTATCTAGTTTCAACGGTGTTTTCTTAATGATTCTTCTGAGATAAAATCTGTCAATATTTATATTAAATACTAGCTGACCCGACAGACGTCGTCCTGTCTTAACGATTACTATTGAAATCGAATTGTTATAATTAATGTCGATAAATAAATCTCACGGGCAGTCGCTAAGTGTTTGTGGCATCAATGTTGAAAATCCATGTTTTTCACATGACCAGTTGTATGTCTTTTGTTCCCTTGTCAGAATACCAAGAAAACTATTTATATTCTAAGAATATTGTAAATCATAAATAACTAGAATTAAAATACACTTTTTTTATTAATTATAAGAATTCGATTTCAATAGTCATTTACGAAATTATAGCATCATCAAGGCGTATTGGCTCTGAACTAACCGTGATGTACATACACTAAGAAATTCCGTTTTCTTTCTTTATTTTTTATCAATAAAAGACGATATTCAGATGTTTTTCATCCTCTTTGTCAAATGTTTATATTGTCCAAAGCGCTAAGATTAAATTAGAAATAATATTATATGGTTGTTAAGCATTCTTAAATTTTCTAATTTTCCGCGCAATTTTTAATTTTTTTTAATAATAACTTACTCCTGACAAAAAAAAAACCAACAACAAAAAAATTGTGAAAACGGTCCAGCTGTTCACCCGTGATGGCGTGACTATGGGAAATAGGGATTCATTTTATATATAGGGATTTATTGTTTGTAAAAACTATCATGTTAAAAATACACAAACTAAATGTAACTGACTGGCTACCGATGTGTTTGCTAAAAGAACATACTGCTTTACACCTTGCTTATAGCCAAAAGTCATTTAGGTTGTAACATAGCGTTTGCTATGTTAAAGGCTTTAGTAAATTTTCATTGTTTTGTTGATATGCTTGCTTCCAAGGCATACAGCGGTGATGTCTTTGGCTTAAAGTATTCATGTTATAAATTATTTTGTTTATTTAGTATAATCTATGTATTAAATGAGTGTTTGTTCTTTGCACTTTGCACCAGAGCTTCCATGACCCGTCTTGAATTTTGTGATATTTTATAATTTTTGTACATAGATCATGGACGTGACCAGAGATAGTATCGATTTACAGTGAGGTTGTCTGTTAGGAGGGTTACGGCA
>PNEQ01088704.1:5208-42712 GCA_003012365.1 Medauroidea extradentata | reverse complement strand
TCATATAATTACAGCTACTGGCCAACATGCACCTATTCTCACATAATTGCAGGAACTAGCCACCTTGTTCTTATCCTCATATAATTACAGCTACTGGCCAACATGCACCTATCCTTACATAATTGCAGTAACTAGCCACCTTGTACTTATCCTCATATAATTACAGCAACTGGCCAACATGCACCTATTCTCACATAATTGCAGGAACTAGCCACCTTGTACTTATCGTCATATAATTACAGCTACTGGCCAACATGCACCTATTCTCACATAATTGCAGGAACTAGCCACCTTGTACTTATCCTCATATAATTACAGCTACTAGCCAACATGTACGTATCCTTACATAATTGCAGTAACTGGCCACCTTGTACTTATCCTCATATAATTGTGGCCATTCTGTACTTGTCCTCGATAATTGTTATCACAGGCCACGATGTACGTATCCTCAATAATTTTGGCCACTGGCCACCATGATGTACTTGTAATTTTTTTCTCTTTTAATCAGTGGGATCCACATATATTTTAACACATTTATTACCGTGCGACGCTCTAAAATTCGTTTGATGGTACCGCGCGTTGCATTTGCGACGATCGCGCACGACCGGCTTTGTTCTATGACCACGTGAGCAAGAATCTATCCTATCGCGATGTGATGTGTTCAGACGATAGATGGTATTTGGAGCTATCGATTCCCATCTCGCGTGCCTAAAATGGTATCTTTCAGCGGCAACAAATGAGCATCGAAAATCATCATATTTTTGTAGGTTATGCATCATGGCGTCGGTCGGAAAACGTAATGTACGCAATCGTGCAGAAACTCAAAGATTCAACATTTTTGACAGTTCCGGCGACGAAAGTGACAATACAGACGTTAGCAGCGATCATTCTGAATTTCACTACGTTAGTGAATCAGAAAGTTCTTCAGATTCGTGTCAAAGTGATTGTGAAAATCCCGGCCCGTCTGCTCAAGGACACGGTAGGAACGTCAAAAAACAAATCGAAAAAATTAGTTTGAAGGATAATTCCTCGAACGAAAGTTGGAGTAAGACGGATAAATCGCCGTTGGATATACCATTTACAGGTGTCAGCGGCATGAAAATCAGCCTCCCAGAACCACTAAATGATGGTACTCTGCCACGCCTTGATCCATTTCAGCATCTCAGACTTTTTTTTACTGACGAGTTGATTGACATTCTAGTGCATGAAACAAATTCATATTATGATCAACAGTTTCAAACACTGAAAGGTATGACCTCTAGTCCTTCATTTGCAAACTGGAAACCAGTTACACACTTAGAAATGTGGCAATTTCTAGGTTTGTTGCTGCTGATGGGGCAAGTGCAAAAACCGAAACTGACAGACTACTGGACGACTAGAGAAATTTACCACACCCCCTTGTTTAGTACAATAATGAGCAGAAACAGGTTTCTCCAAATTCTGAAGTTCCTCCATTTCAGTGACAACAGTTCTGTTGACCCAAACAATAAAGTTGGAAAAATTCAACCAATTATTGACCACTTTGTTTGCATGTTTTTTGCTGTCTACACACCTACAAAAATGCTGTCACTTGATGAAGGCATTGTTCCTTGGCGTAGGTAGGGCCAAGTTCCGAGTTTTTATGCCAAACAAGCCAGACAAATATGGCATAAAACTTTATATTTTATGTGAGGCTATCAGTGGATATTGCTATTTATTTCAGGTGTATTCAGGAGATAGCAAAACCATTCCTGACATAGTGTTTGACCTTTTGGGTGAGCTGAAAGGCAAAGGTTATTGTCTTTTCATGGACAACTACTACAACAGTGTTGGTCTCAGCAAAAAACTGTTGGCTACCAACACACACACTTGTGGCACACTTCGCCAGAACCGTGGAGCCCCGAAGGAACTCACGGCTTGTGCTAAAGACCTTGAAAAGGGAGAGGTTGTTTTCCGTCGAGATGGTGATGTTTAGAGTTGTTTTTTGGAGGGACAAGAGAGTTGTAAAGCTTATATCTACAATGCACTCAGCAGGGATGGTAGATGTCAAATGTAAAAATAAAAAACAGGGCTCTGGCAGTGAAGTGTGTCGCAAACCTGAGATTGTTGTCGGCTACAATGCGTACATGAAGGGTGTGGACCATCTGGACCAAATGGTGAAGTACTACCCGATGGCCGGCAAGACAATAAAGTGGACCAAAAAAGTAGTCTTCCATTTGTTTCTGATGGCTGCATACAACGCATTTGTTGTGATGAAAAAACATGCTGGTGTGAAGCTCAAGTTTGTTGACCTTCTGTCCCAGTGTGTTGAAACCCTGACAACGTCTCCCATCGAGAAAGATAGACATCAGCTGCTTGACGACTCTGACCATGCAAGTGACTGTAGTTCTAGTGTCTCACCTGTTACCCGACCACCAGTGCAGGACACTTCTTCTAGGTTGCTAGGTGGCATCAAGAATCACCCTCTTGTCAAAATCCCTCAAGTTGGGAAACGGACCAATACACTGGGGCAGTGTCGGGTCTGCAGTGTCAAGGGCTCCAAGCCAAAGCGTACTAGCTTTATGTGTTCAGCATGCAACATTCCCTTGTGCCCAGATAGGTGTTTTTCACGCTATCATAACGTCAAACACTTCAAAAAATAACATTTTTATTGCAAGTTTTATTTTCATAGGGATAACTAATTAGGCTGTATATAATATTTACAAATATTTTTATGCATTTAGTTTTAAATTGTATTGTTTATGAATTCTGAAGATAAAAATTGGTAGTTTGACATTACTTCAAATGGCAAAAGTGTTAAGAAAAGAGAAAAAACATTTTCATCAATTTTTTTTTCTAAAAGTTTTTTAAAATATGAAAATTTAATTGGAGAAATTTTTTAATAAGTAATGGATGTCTTCACTGTATTTCTCACACTTTTTACTGTTAGACAAACATTAGTTTTTACCAATAGCACAATAATTAAGTTTACAATAAATATATTTCAAACCCACTGCACATTTGGCAAAAATCCTCAGGAAATGGTGGTACAAGGGAGCAGTTTTCAAGAAAAAATTACGGTAAGCAATGTGTTAATTCAATGCTCTGTTGACTGAAAATATTGCTATTGCTAATAATAAAGGCTGATTTTTTTATTTTTCTTTTATTTTGGTCAGTTTCCTGTGTAAGTGGTTTAGAGTCTTCCCAAAAGATTTTATGGCTATTTTCCCATGCATGTTCGGCCTGTCTAGATTTTGGGTTTCGCCTTTTTTGCAATTGTTTTTATGTTCTTTAATGCGGGTTGATAGAGCTCTGCCAGTTTCACCAATGTACATATGGCCACATTCGCAGGGTATCTGTTATACACGTTGTGTGTTTGTAGTTTTTTTGTGGCTGGTTTCACTCTGGTAACCATACTTTTAATGGTTGCTTTAGAACGGAATGCTGTTCGAAGTCCGTATTTGTTTCCTAGACTTCTTATTTATTCAGAAAGGCCTCGAACATACGGAATAACTAGGGTTCCTGATGGCTTTTCTGTTTCTGTGGACTTAAGTGTTCTGTTAGGTTTCATGTGCTGTTTGATGGTGTTTGTTGGGTAACCATTGGCTGTGAGTTATTTTATTATTTGGTTGTGTTCTTCAGCTACGGATTTCTTGTTGGAACAAATAATCTCAGCTTGGTTGGCTAGTGTGGGAATTATGCCAGTTTTTGTGCTTTTAGGGTGGTTGGATGTAAAATGTAGGTATTGGCCTGTATGTGTAGGTTTCCTGTATACTTTGGTTTCCAGACTGCTGTTTTTCCTGCTAACTAGTACGTCAAGGAAATTGGTTTCTGTTTCAAATGTAAACTTGATTGATGGCCTCAATGAGTTTAGGAAGTTCACAAATTCCTCCAGGGTTTCAGGTCCATGTTGCCAGATAGTAAAAGTGTCGTCTACATAACGAAGCCAGATTTTAGGAGGGCTATTGCTTTGGCTAAGTGCTTCTTCCTCAAAGTTCTCCATGAATATGTTCGCCATGAATGGTGAAAGTAAAGAGCCCATTGCCATGCTGTCTGTTTATTTGTAGAATCTGTCATTAAACTGGAAATATGTTGTGGTGACACAGAGGGTAATCATTTCCATGATGGACGGAATTGGTATGGTTGTTCTGTCCTTTAGGTTTGGGTGAGCTCCAGCTTGGCCTTGACAATGTTGAGAGTTTCAGCCACAGGTACATTGGTAAAAAGGCTTTGGACATCAAAACTCCCTAGGGTGTCGGTGTTTTCTATTTTCAATGTTTTGGCTATAGATTTGACAAAAGTTGGTGTCTGCCCTATGAGGGGTTCAACAATTTTTATGAGATATTTTGATAGTTTTTTGCATAGAGCATTGCAACAGCTTATAATCGGGTGCAGAGGCATGTCAGGTTTATGAATTTTTGGAAGACCATATATGTGGAGTGATCTACTGCTGTGTGGCATCAACTCTGATCTTAATTTGTCTGGAAAGTGACTTTGATGTTTTTTCGAAGTTTGGTACACTTTTCGTTCTATGTTGGCAGTGGGGTATTGCAACTGCTTTTCGGGTGGACAACTATAACTACTTATCCTGCTGCAGAGTTAGTTCAACTAGCCGCTTTATGACTAACGTACCAATCTTGTGTACAAAAAGGTTTTCAATTAATGTAAATATTATCAGGTACAAAGAATACTGCGAGCAAAGCTGCGGGGGACTGCTAGTTACAAATAAAGGTGTATTTTGTCTATCTCTATCATATAACCACAAAAGAAAATTGTGCTGTAATTGGTAATTTTATTAACTATGGAACTAAAGGATTGAATGTTGATAGGATTAGTTTATGTAAGGTAAATAATTAGCTCATTTTCTAAAAGTGCAAGTGTTTACAAAAGGCTAGATACTCAGTCCTGTTGCTATTAGTTTTAACAGCTCTTGACCTACATACAGGCATTGTCAGGAGGCAACTAATATGCTCTTTTCTTGCTAGTATTTTTTTGGCATAGGTTTCTGCAAGTCACATGTGTCAAACTGTGGTAAAATAGTAGTAGTATGATATTTAATTTTTAAATAATTATGTATAAAATGTTTGAATACCAAATTAAAGTAATTTTAGGTCACAGCTATACTTTATCAAACTATATGCACTGAGTCAATGGAAATATGACTGTTATAATCTGTAACTTTTCTCTACAAAGCGAATGAACATAAACACTCGGCCTTTATCAACAAAACATATTCTTTGTAAAACACATGTCACAACCTAGATGTTAGAAGTAAGCGTCAAATGCATACGCAAATATATTTTGAAAGCGTTACAGCCAAAACTATTTCGAAGATGTTTGAACATGTTGTTAAAGTAAAACCCTGCTCGTACGGCACTCGGTTCGTACGTACACTTTGCTCGTACGTACAGATTTCCGCGAACCATGAAAAATAAAATGGAAAAAATAAAAATTTTAGTAATTAAAAATCAGTCACAGAGATTGATTAAAACATCGTTATAAGTCACAATATGTATAAGCAATATAGGTGTAAGAGCTCAACCCTCAAATAATGTGTTGTACAATGAAAACTGCAAAAATTCGTTATGAAACACCATTGTGCGCGTAAGCTGCAGAGCGCGAGATAGCTCACTGACCTGCCACCAGCTGTTTCTCAGAGCGGCATCCGCTTCTCTCTCTCTCTCTACCTCTTTCTCTCTCTGGCGACATCTGTGCTGCTCATCATATCTCATGTCCCGCCCATAGCTGCCGCTGCCAGCCAATGTCGGCACTAGGTGGGTGTCACAAGCGAAAAAAAATTGTATCTCCACCATTTTCCTTCTCTTCTCTCTCGGCGACACAAGTCACAACGGCACCATTCATCCTGAGGAATTACTTGCTACGTGTACGTTTTCGATTTTTGCTTTTCTTCACGGACAGTGATTTGGATTTGGATTACAATTTCGAAATGGAAAGTGTACACGTCAAAATATATTGGTTATATATAATTTCGTATTAGGCCAAATATAATCACGAGCCATTTATACACACTATTTTGAAGTTAGGCCTACATGCTACGCTGAGGCCATACATTTTTATAGTCATTTACCGTTAATTTTACTTGTTCGTATTTTACGGACATTATTTTGCTCATAATTGAATTGGAGAGTTTCACTAATCTATGTTTTATCACAGGAAGTAAGATAAAATACTTTATTTTCTCACAAGAAACATGTAAACGTATGTTGTATCGTTTTGCTCAAGAGACGTTGCGCTACATGTTTTCGTTCATTTTAACTGACTTTGTGGTCTTTTTTGAAGAAATGAATTATAATTTAAGTAAGAATATAGTATCGCACTATATAAACGTTAACTTAATGTATAAAAAAGACGCAAATGCAACTTCTACCCTGTAAAGAGAAACCAACATGCCTTGTTAATAATTGTGTACGTTTAGAAGTTATTGACATACATTTCAGATATTGTTTTGTTTATATCGCAGCATCCTATCAAAATGATTATTCTTTATCAACCGGAAACACTATTAAACGTCTTATTTGCCAGTGGCATAAGTAAATACTGCAAATATTATCCGCTGAGTTAATGGCGACATTGCGTTCTTGTTTTTCGTTGTTTTATATACTAGTTTATTTTTTACGCACAAATGGAGTATTAATTTACTCGGAATATTTCGGCGTACTAAGATAATAGTGTAAGAACACCTGCTTTCAGATAAGTCTCTTGAAAAAGTGATTGTATCCTCAGAGACTTACTGAATCTCTCTCACGTCCGAGCCGTTAGGGTAGGGGGAAGGCAGTTGCTGTCAAGCTGAAATTTGGTCCTATCGGTTCATACGGACAACTCGGTCGTACGGACAAATTTTGGGGAACCGTGAGTGTCCGTAAAATTGGGGTTTGACTGCATATGCTTTCTTAATACAAAATACATTGTCACATGATTTCTATTTGGTAAAATAGGAATGAAAAACATAATATAAATCCAATAAAAATTAGTATTGTATTGTTAAACTTAAAACTATGTACAGTCGGCCTACCTTATCTGCGGACTTTGTAACCGCAGTTTTCACCAATCGTGGTTGAAAATTGAGGGAAAACATTTTTAATATAAATATGAAATTCTTAAGAGTTTGTATTTTCGCGCATGCCGCACACTGTGTGCCGCATGAATTAGTAACGTGTCACGCGCCATGCACGAGAGCAGCTAGTCTTGTGTTGTCAGCTCCTATTATCAGCTTCATTACACAATGTGCTAGGTTAGGTGCATGCAGTTATCGTTAGCATGTTGCGGTGCAGGCCGGAGCGGCAAAGAAGTGGTGCTGTGTCGAATGTGTGGGCTGCAGCAGTACTTCACTCGCATATATCCTGTTGCAAGCAGCACGCTTCCAAAACAAAATGATTTGATATATTCCATGGGCCACATTGCCTGCTTGCAAACTGCTATCATGCAGAACACACGCGTGTATTTAATTACTTTGTCTTGTTTGCCCGTTTGCTGCCCGCACTTAAGGCACAGCCTTTAAGTGCATGTACAGTGTGCAATTATACACGATTCTGTGGCCTGCAGCGTAATGTTTCCTATAAAGAAAGACTGCAGAGGTCCTTCTAAACCGAAGAGAGATTGCTAAGTTGTTAGTTTGACTGACAAAATGAAAATGCTACATTTAATAAAAAGCAACATGTCTGTTGCAAAAGTTGGCCGCAGGTACAGGGGAAAAAACGTGTGTATTGTTCGTACGTCACGATCACGGAGTAAAGCACGACAAATAAGTACAAGTGTTAGTACTACACCGAAAACAGCAGAAAAAATCACGTCAAGTTAGTTTTAATGTAATCAGTGCTGCTGTTTTTGAATGAAAACCTCTAAAACTTTGACCTTATCTATGTTTACAGAGGTTTAAAAATTTTTTATTTGTGTGTGGGGAAAAAAAATTGTGCTAAGTCGTCTATTTTAGCGTAATCAGTGATGCCGTACTAAAAACTAAACTGCTACTGTAACATACTTATGGCGGCCGGCTTGTGAAGGGTATGTTTTTATGTGTAAGGTGAAAATCGATGAGGTGCTACGAGCGATGCCAGCCGGCACATGTATTGTGATTTCACCTCTACGGCCAAAGTCGTAAACGTGCGCGCAGTGTTGCCGCCGTAATGTTTTTACTGTGGGACTTTAAGTGGTGACCCTGTCATTTTATTGAATGTGTCACTGTAGCAAAGTCCAATGTACTCGTGACTTCTATTTCGTACAAATCCATTACATGTATCTTAGAAACAACTGCGTGAAAATGCCAATTTTAGTCAAGTTTGAGGACTATAAAATATTTCCAGTGTGCTGGTCATATTCACAAGTAGTCTGAAGCGTGTTTTCTTTTCGTACATAAGCTTTGCGGATAGATGTTTACTGGTCTCTGATTTTATGTTTTTGGTCCTGTTCTTTTCTGTAATTTATATGAACTTCATACAAGCAAAAAATATTTATAGACAATTGCAAAATATTAATGCTTATGAAGTCGTCGTTGTGCTTGTTCCACTGTTGTTTTATATGTTTGGTTGACACAGGTAAAGTAAGCGTTACACGTGAGAAATAGTGTTATCAAATACAATTCTATCAACTCTTGTGGCAACACTTCCTCTTCCCACAGCGTGCGTCCTTGGCAGTGTAGGGTGGAGAGCTAGCGCGGTGCATCAGGCCGTGCCATGTTGCGACATCAGCCAGACCACCTGGCTCGCGCGTGCTGTTGCCAAGATGAACATAATTAAGTTCTGTACCTCACACTAATATATTAGTACGTTGATTTAGGGGTTAAAATTTTTTTTATATGCCGCAAAATGCACGTGGTGGTTTATGTAAGTTATTAAGGTGTCTTGAATGTACACAGTTTTCGTTATCCACGGATTTTCTGGAATGAAATACCGTGGATAAGGTGGGCCGACTATGTATGTATGTAACCAGGAATCATTATGTTAAAACTTAATTAACTTACATCTGTAATTTAATATGTTAATAAACGGCGCGTCACCGGATGTCAGCACTCTCGACGCGGCAATCTCGTTCAGCTTCCCTCGTCGAGATCGCCGCTCGCCCCATTCTTTTAGTGCCTCTTGGCATGGTATAATGTTGCTGGAGGGGCGTCGTGAAGACATGTAGAGGGGGTGGTTTTTGAACATTGCTGCATCAAGAGGGTGCTGGCATCGGGCAACAAGATCTTGTAATCGTATTTGTCAAGTACAGATAATAAACCGACTTCACTGAGAACGCTGGCCACATTATTAATAGTTGAACCTACCACACGTGTTGAATCCAACCCGTGAGATAAGAGCGCCTGCCTCCGCACGCTAAGGCCGGTATTTCATTTTGTAAGGAGGAAAACATTTATGTACATAAAAGAGTGTCCCGACCACGGCACCAATGCCACCTGCTCATCATGATAATGGTGTTGCGTGAGAGAAAAGGTGGGTAAGCCGGCCAGCCAGGCAACGAATGTGATAGTGACCCTGTAGTAGGCATAATAGTAAGTTAGCCTGTAATCTGACAGGGTTTGAGTGCAATGATCTGTCTCTTTTTTTGTGTAGTTTGTATACTGCTATGCAAGCTGGTACCTTATTAAGTTTCTTACGTAGCTGTGTAATAATTACGTTAGTTTATGTTCAAGGAATTATTGTGCATATTTGTTTGGGGAAATTTTGTATGAAACATTGTCATAGCATTGGAGCAATTTACTAACCCAGTAAGTACAATTGGTAAATCCGCTTCACTTAGGAGTGAATGGTGAATAAAGTGTTAGGAGGCACATGAATGAAAGCTGTGTAAAACTGGTAGCGTGACATCACGTTTGAATGGTAAGATGCCTGACGCGTAGCTGTGGAGATAGGAGATAACAAGCTTTCCGGAGATAGACGATATCTTGAACTAAGGAACACGTGCGCGGTAAGGATGAGTGAGAGCGGAGATATGGAGACTGTTATGGGGGGCGAGTGTGTAACGGAAGCGCGTGTGGAGGTCACCGGGTTTTATGATAGGCAACAGGTATCATCACCAGGGGGTGAAATTTACGATGCAGTAGAAATAGATACGGAGTTAGGGGGGATTGTCGTAGGTGACACCTGTCACCATGAATTTAAACACACTGTTCCGAGCGTTGCTCGCTAGTCAGGCGGAAATAATTAAAAAATGGAGGAGAATGGGTAAAGGGTTGAAGCCTCGATGAAAAAGATGGAAAAAAAATTGACGATTCAGTAAGGGAAAATTAGGACATGATTGAACTAGCAGTGAAAAGAGCAGTTAAGAGTTCAGTGGGCGAAATGGTAAACAAAGCTATAGAAGAGGTAATAGGAGAAATTCGCCAGGAAAACGATGGCAAGTGGGAATTGATGGTAGGAGAGATTGAGGAGGAAAAAGAAAGTGTAGGGCGACTAAGTGACCGGACTGTCAGCTTGGAAAATTATTTGGTTGTATGTCAAGGTGCGGTGAACATACAGGGAGAACAGCTGGAGGCACTTAGAGAGAAAGTAGGTCAAGGCCTCAGTACAGTTGAAACCAGGTTGGAGAAAAATAATACAAAATTAATGTAATTAGAAGGTCATGGCTGCATTGTCCATCAGGAAGAAGGGCTGCAAGCTTTAAGGCTCGGGCGTAGTTACAGGGAAGGGGATATCCCAAAATTCCGAGAGGAAAGAGGGGGGAGCATCCGCGCAGACATTTAGTGCTGCTAAGGGAATTTTTTCAAATGTACGACTGTCATGAGCAAGAAAAGTTAATTGTTGCAAAAAAATCTGTGCGAGGCAAGTGTGAGAACTGACTGTCTTTAAGAGAGAGAGAGAGATAGGTGACTACAGAAAATTCGAAGCTGAATTCCTGGAAGAATACTGGAGTGTTAGAATACAGGGTGGTGACAGAGCAGATTTGTACCAAGGAACTTGCCGTGTAGGTGAGCTAGAAGCCCATTTGAGTCGGGTTGCAGAACGATTGCGCTACTATGCACAGCCACTGAGCGAGTCGGACATTGTAATGTTAGTATATGCGCAAACACCCATTGAAATCCAGAAGATGTTGGTGGGAAAGGAGTGTGGGACGGTTGACCAAATGCGAAAAATATTACAAGAGCTAGATCGAATAGGTGATATGAATGAGAATGTGGCAGTGCGTAATTATAACCGGCAGTACGACAGGCAAGCAGGTAACACACAAGGACAGTGGCGTGGGAAATATCAGCAGGAGAGGAGTTTCCCAGGCCACAAGCACACAGCTGATCACAATGTAGAGCCAGGGGGGTGGCGGCAGTGAGGCCTGCCAGGCAGCAATCTCTGTCAGCGCTTGCGAGCAGGGGAGGGGGCCAGCGGCAGGCACATGACAGGGTGACAGGGGCACCAACTCCCTCCCTCCCTACAGCCAACAACAGTTTCACCCTTCGCGGGATGCAAACAGTGACAGTCAGGGAAACGAGAGGGTTCGCTCAGCGTAGGCAGGCAGGCTGAGGCGACCGATACACACACCCATGCATGTAACTGCCATCATACAAGCTGAGGAGAGAGATTTTTTGCTGTCCGAGGAGGAGAAGCTTGTTGTTAAACTTTTATACGTTTCGGAGTTAACTGGTAAGCTCGCAGGCAAAGAGCGGGACATATTGTTCTATTCTGACTTGGAAATTTTTGGTATATCACAAGAGTTTCTGGAAAATTTAGGAAGAGAGGGAATTTGTTTTCCAACGTTGCCAGTTCCGCAACTTACCATAATTGGAGCAACAAAGGTCAAAAGCAAGAAAGTTAACACACAAGTTTTCCTAGATATTACTTTCGGTAATATAGTGTACAGGGCCATTTGCCTAGTTATTCCACAGCTTAGGGGAGAAATAATCCTTGGTATTGATTTTATGCAGTCTTTTGAAGTAGTGGTTTCACTAAGTGCATTATCAGTGTGGTAGGTAATGATTTACCTATGTTGCAAAAGTCATAGAGTATAAACAAACTAGTTGAGTCACTCCGTGTCGATCTAGTCTATGAATCCGAGTTGCGGGAAGCTGAGTGTATGCTAGCGTGGTATTGCCAGCAGTAATGTAGCCGTGAATACCGTTTGTGTCAGCAGTGATAACAGTTGGAAGGTAGAGCTGGATAACGTACTCGATAAGTGCCAGGCTGGCAGTTATGACTAGCGTGCTACAGTCAGGAGGTTATTATGTGAGTTTAGAGACGTATATTCAAATGAGCCAAGGCTCACAATGGAGTACATTGCTAGGATTCCAGTCACCAATAACACACCCTTCAAACAGAGATCTTATCGAATTCCGTGGGCATGCAGGGAAGAAGTGGACAGGCAGATAAGCAAGATGGAGTTGTAAAGAAGGGAAACAGTCCCTTTGTGAACCCGCTTGTGTGCGTGCGCAAGAGGGATGGCTCTATTAGGGTCTGCCTTAACGCTCGCGGGACTAACTCGCGGATAATTCCAGACCGCCAGTCGCAGACAGAACCCGACGATCTTTTTGCCGCATTTCAGGGGACTCAATACATTTTTACTTCCGACTTTTTCGGTTGATGCTTCGTTAGGGCCGGCCGTAAGATCTGTTGTACAATCATACGTAGACGATTTATTGATTGTAACTGAATCATCCGCAGAGCATGTGGAGTATTTACCTAGGTTGTTTGAGCGCCTTAGGCTGGTATGCTTAAGACTGAAAGTAGCAAAATCATTGTTTTTAAGGCAGGAGGTGAATTTCCTCTGTTTAATTCTGGATTCACACGGCGTTAGGCCGGACCCCAGTAAAGTTGAATTAATACAGAACTTCCAACGCCCCGTAACATTAGAGAACTCAGGAGTTTTCTAGGCCTATGCAACTTTTACAGTCGCTTTGCTGAGCTGTTTTCTGGAGAAGTAGCTCCATTGCTTGAGTTAGTTAAGAAGGACAGGGTGTGGTTGTGGACTGGAGAGTGGCAGGATAGTTTTGAGGCTGCTAAATGTTAATTTACAAACGAGTGTATGGTTCATCACCCTGATTTTAGCAGAGAGTTGTTTTTAAGCTGCGATGCTTCAGCTTGTGGTCTGGGCATAAAATTGTTTCAGTTTGATCAGGACGGCAAGGAGAAACTTTTGGTGTTATGAGTCGGTCACTTTCAAGCGCAGAGAAATGCTATACGGTGACCGAACAAGAGTGCCTAGCAGTTGTTTGCGGCTTAACTAAACTTAAGAATATCCTCTTAGGCCACAAAGTTGTAGTCCTATCTGACCACCACAGTCTGTTATTTCTGAAGTCCTGTAAACTAATGGGGAGTAGGCTTACCAGGTGGTGTTTAGCTCTCCAGGAATTTGATTTAGAGATTTGATTTATATCTGCCAAAAGCAACAAAGATGCTGATTTATTGAGTAGGGTGATAGTGGATATTGTTAGCTGAGAAACCTAGCACAGAGCTGATTATGGGAAAAATCACTGTTGAGCAGGATGAAGAGTTGGTTGCAAAATTTAAGGACATTGCTGCAGCACAGAAGGAGAATTGTGTATGTGGTAAAGTCATTAACATTCTTGAAAACCACCATGGGGATTTGGTTGACCCTGGCATGGGTAAAATATTTGAATGATACTGCCTCAATGATTGTATTTTGTTTAGAAAGGCTGGAATGGAGCAGAGTGGATGGTGGATTTGTGTACCAAGGGTCTGGGTTCGATCCTTGATTATGCACGTACACAAATCAACAGGCCATTTTGGCGAGTAAAGGACATTCTGGTTGTTGCAGGCCAGCTATTATTGGAATAACATGGCTAGGTCAGTGAGGCAGACATTCATTTGTTGTGAATTGTGTCAGCGGGCTAAGTATCCAAATCGTAACTGGGAAGGGCTGTGGCAGGCCATCATCCCAGATGGACCATTAGATCTGTTGTCCATAGATCTGTATGGGCCCTTGCCTATGTCTCAGGGTGGTGTACAACACATATTCGTTGTTTTGGACGTCTTCACAAAATTTGTCAAGTGTTACCCACTCAAGAGGGCCACTGCTGCAGTGTGTGTCAACCGTTTGGTAGATGACTATTTCCCCACTCATGGTACACCGAGGCGAGTTCTCAGTGACATCGGTACCCAGTTTACCGCTGATGTGTGGAGATGGGAGCTGCTATGGAGGAACATCAATGTTGTTCACTCATCTATTCCCCACCCTCAGTCCAACCCAGTGGAGCCAGTAATGAGAGAAATAAGGCGCCTCCTCAGAACAAGCTGCCATGAACGACACAGTAGTTGGGCTGAGGCTGTTCCTCTTCTCAATGAATTTTTGAATATACAGGTACACTGCAGTACAGGATTATCTCCATTAGAACTGACGAAAGGGCAGGTTGTGCGTGATCCTCTGGCTGCAAGCCCTAAGTTCCCTCCTGATGCCTCACCAGATGAGAGAGTAAAGTTGGGAACTGTAAGGGAGAAACTGAGGGCTGAGGCAGAGAGAAAAAGTAAATGCCAAGGTGTGGTGTGCAGTGTTTTTCACGTTGGTGTGGTGACAAGGTTCTACTTAGTGTGGCGGAGCATAGTCAGTTTGTTAAGTGTGAGACGAAGAAGCTATTTCTCTTATTTGATGGCCCCTATGTAATTTTAAAGAAGGTTAATCCAAATTCCTGGTAGTTAATATTGCTGTCAGAACCTGGAGGTGTAAAGGGAATTTATACTCATATTTGTTAAAGCTGTTTAAGTCCTTTTAGTCTGGCTACGTTGTGTTCACGGTCTTCGTAGAATTATCTCGTGTAAGATGATTGTGCAGGTGTTTGTGTTTGTTGGTCACAGGAATGTAATATTATAGGAATTTTATAATAGATTGTAATAGAGGAAAGTCAAGTTTATGCCCACTAGGTCAATATGTACAATGTAGGAACAGGGAAGCAAACTGAGAAAATCCTGAGACTAAGGATAAGTGTTTTATTAAGGTACATTTTGGGAGTTCCGATAAGTGTATTGGTAACGTTTTTTTTTCTTCTCTTCCTATCTTCTGTAATTTGCCAGGTGAAGTCTATGTACCTGGGTGGAGAGGCTTGCTAACAAGAGGCTTAGAAGTTCTTTTTGTATATTCAGAGGAGGTTTGTTACTATGATCAATGGTCCCATTAATGTGAGTTAGGATAAGTGTTTATGTAAGAGTAGGTCACGATTGCCATGCGTATGTGGTGTCACATGCAGCAGCAGTTCAGACGACCAATGATTATGTGACTAACAAATGTAAACAAACAGCATGCTTTGTTCCTATTGTTGAGGGTTTTGTTCTTCTTTGTGATGTAATGTTTGTCTGGCCATACAAGGCTAAAATGTTATTTAATAATTGTATGTACTTCTTTATAAGTTGTGTCGTACAAAGTCCTTTTATGTACGCGAACCCCGAGCCCTGGCACAGTGAACTAGCTTTCATCCCAGGTGCACCAGCACTAGTGGTTTGATTTAGTTGATGTAATATTTAATGGTTTAGTTTTGTTTAACTTGAAGCAAAATTACCGAAGCTATGTTTTAGTTTATTTCCCTAGGGGGTTGTAAAGTACTGTTACAAGTTGCGGGCTAGGTACGTTTGGGGATGGAGGTCTTTGATAAAATAAAGAAAATAAAGCTAACCTAGTTTATTTACAACTGTATATACAAAAAAATCTATGTCTGTAAAAATTTACCACAATAAATGTCAAACAGAACAAATAACTACTATTTACATAAAGGAAAAAAAGTACATCTACATAAGTTCTCTGTATATGGAAAAGGTTACTAGTCATTCACAATGGTGGACCCAAAGAAATAATACCGAAGAATCTTTCTGGCCTAGAATCACCTTCTTCCTACTACTTAACTTGCTGCAGTCCCACTCGCTGGACGTCCTTGAACAGTCATCACAATCCAATACTCGTCACTATCACTTGAGATCACACTAGGCACCTGCCAGCAAAACTCTCTCGCTCCTGCTGCAGCTCCCCCTTATATACCCCACGCAGGACACACATGAGATTTGGAATAGGGACTCAATTACAAAACTGATATGCTGGGATAATATGTACAAAAAAAAAGAGAAGGGAGATTTTATGATGTAGGGTTAGGTTTAGGTTAAGGTTGGGGAGTAACATCTGGATACACAAACAGTTATAACACGTCAGTCCTCCTAGACCAACATGGGCAGAGATGTTGTAGGTGGACAAAGGTCTCCTGACCCCCTGTAATTGATTACTCCAATCTTCTGCTGTATTACTGTTAGTTATGCTACACTGTTGCTCAATTTTAAGAGCTAACATAGTTCAGAATTTACTTGACTGTGTTTCCAAATACAGCAAACTGCTGTCCAAAATACTTTACATTGACCAAATTTGGTTAGCAACGCAAAATTACATAGCATACTGAAAGGGTTTAATGGGGCGTTGATCCCCTCACGGCCAAAACTGCACCACATAATCAGAAACGAGACAGAAACTAAATGAACAGACTAAACGCGAAAGCAAAGTTAATATAAATAACCAAGCAAAAGGCTTACCAGAATAATGACGAGCAGTCACGGGTGCTGCGTCGGCCACGAGAAGATCTGGAGTATGTAGCAAGGCGGCGAGCGGAGGCAGAGTGCCTCGAGGCAACCAGGCACGTCGTGGCGTAGACCGCCGGCAGGAGGGAAGGGAAGGAACGAAGACGGCCGAGGCCGGCCGAAGATTGTAGAATGAACAACGGTTAAATAGGTGGCGGAGATAATGAGTTCATTGGCGGGGCTTGAACGGTGCACAAATTAAAGTCTCAAAATCTTCTTTACAATAGCATTTCATACCAGCATTATCTAATATCACCTGGTTCATGCAAAACAATATAAGGGTGAGCTAGCCCAGCTCACTGTTAAACATACTCTTATAAAACTGAATAATAATGAAAATTAATGAATAGCTATCAGAACAAAATATAATTTATTTAATACATGATTGTATAAAAGATGTTATCATCAGTCAATTATTTATATATATATATATATATATATATATATATATATATATATAGATATATAGAGAGAGAGAGAGAGAGAGAGAGAGAGAGAGAGAGAGAGAGAGAGAGAGAGAGAGAGAGAGAGAGAGAGGCAATAGGTTTAATGAAATGAGTAATGCAGTACTTGTAAGTCTACTCTGTAATGTGGTATCGATCTTGCAACTGTACTTGAAATTTACTTTGTTCGTACTTACCTGGGGATGATGGCAACAAAATAACTTACAAAATGTTTAATAACGAGCATTTGCAGGCAATGAGAATAAGTGCCTCCCTCCATGCCTCGTTGAACCTTTTATTGTTGTTGTATTCGGTGTGCCAGTTGTGTGGTATACAACAGTTGGTAGTGCAGTGTATTATTGTACATTTGGTGTAGATGCTAGCTATGTAGGTGGGACCTTCCAAAATGTGGCGTGACTGTAAATGTTGCAGCTAGTTGAGAGGCTACAAGAGGAGAAGCGCATGGAGCAAATACGTCGCAAGGAGCGCAACGAAGCACATCTCTTCATGACAGTGCAGGTACTTCTGGAGGACAGCTTTGACGGACACCAAGGCAATGACCTCTTTGATCCCGACCACGTCCAGTTCCGGGTGTTCAGGGTGCGCAAGCAGATGCTCTTCCAAGAGTTCATGGAGCAATTATCAGACAGCATGGTGTGTAGTATCTCTGTTTTCTACTGCTGGTTAAGCGCATTTATTTTCACTTGACTTTCTTATTTTCCTGATAGTGGAGCTGTGGTTGCTGTGGCTATAACACTTACCAAGGATGTCCAGGTTTGATTCCTTGCAGAGTCGTGTTCCCAGTCTCTCGTGTGTGTTGCAATCATGCCAGACGATGCCTGCCGGTCGGCAGGTATTCTGGAGGATCTCCCATTTCTCCCCCCCTTCATTCCAGCGCTGCTCCGTACTTGCATAATCTCGCCCCTTATCAGCGCTAAAGACGTAGATGTTATGTGCTAACCAAAATTTTTTCAATTCATTTTTCACAAGTTTTGCAGTAGTATCAATTTTTTACAATTCATCTAGTAGTGATGTGATTCTCTATTATTTCAATAGATTGTTTCCAACCAAGAAATAAGTGATGTGTGTGTTGAGTCATGGTTTTCTAAATTATAGTGTGAATATATTGTGCAAGTAATATTTTCACTCTTTAAGAATCTGTGAACTGCAGTAAAACGGAACATGTTAGTATAATAACGTTAAGCTGGGTTTAGCCAGTGTATTTTATGAAGTGGTAAACTAATTGTGTGATCCTGAAAATGAATAAGAAGCAGTACTATTACCAAATGTTCCGGGAATCATGCAAGTCAGAATTTCAGTGTTTTTTTAAAACAGAGAAAGTGGAAAGGTTTAATTTTTGCAGTGTATGATGGGTGCACTGATCTTAGGACACGTCTTAAATGCGAGAAATGTATTGTCAGTGCTAAATGTGTGGACGAAAGTCATTATATTTCAATTGCTGCGGCAGTCTCTATTGTCTAATTCCTTAACACCAGCTTTACACAACAGTCAGCCATTCGCCATTGCCGCCATACTGTGTTTTGCCAACCTGACACAACACTCCCCTTTCCATTAAAAAAAGACATACAACACTTATAAACAATGAACACTATACAGAAACAGCAATCAAACCATAATATGCCCTTATAAATTCAGTCTCTTAGGTGCGATGATCTTCCTAGTGGAACACCTGCATACAGGTGTCTTTTCCGGCGGTAACTGTGGAAACCCTTTGAACTCTTCTTCATCCTCCCCGTCGCTTGTTCCGGCTGCACCACTCTCCCTGGGCTCCATCTCGCCTACTGGCCCCAAACTTCTACACCTCCGGCCAGATCTCCTGGACTTTGTTGTATCTGCAGACGGTACATTCTGCCTCCTTGTTGTCCCTATTTCCTGCCGATCTCCTTCCTCGTCCTGTCTCATGTTTCCTTGCCCCTCCTCTTGCAATTTTGCTTCCAATTTTTGCCACCCACCAGTACTTGATACGTCACTGTGCTCCTCCGAGACTGAATTCTGCCGTGTTTCCACTTGTTCCCTTCGCCACTTCAGGCCCTTACTAATACTGCCTCTCCTTCTTGGAACACACACATAGCCTCTCGTTTACGGTCCACACTCTGCTTAACCTGCTCCTGTTGGTCTGCCATGTCTTTTGTGAATGACGGTTTCAGAAGTGCCAACCGAATTTGTGGCTGCCTTTGTAAAAATAGTTCTGCAGGAGTCTTCTTGGTGACTGCTGGTGGAGTGTTCCTATATGCAATTAAAAATACATCTAGCCTATGTCGTAAGGTACGTTGACGATTTGCCTCCTCATTTTCAAGCAACTGTCTCTTGAGTACTACTTTAACTGTCTACACTTGCCTCTCTGCGGCACCATTGGACTGCGGACGATAAGACGGAATCCTCACGTGTTTTACTCCGTTGGACAGCAAGAACTGACCAAACTCCCTTGACTGAAATGGTGGGCCATTGTCAGTGACCACTACCTCGGGTAAACCAAATGTGGCAAATCTGGATCTTAACTTCTCTATGGTGTGCACTGCTGATATGGTACTCATGGGTACCGCCTCCAACCATTTAGAAAAGGCATCCACCACGATCATGAACTTCTGTCCCAGCGCATCTGCAAAGTCAACATGAACCCTTTGCCATCTCCTTCCTGGACAGCTTCTTGGTTGCAACGGGACTGGGGGTGCAGCACTGCGACCAGACTGACAGATTTCACAGAGTTGCACTTCCTGCTCAATTTGCTTGTCCATACTTGGCCACAAATAATAGCTTCGAGCTAACATTTTCATTCTGGTGATACCGGGATGTTCTTCGTGCAGTAGCTTCAGGACCTCCTGCATCGCCTCCCATAACACACAATTCTGTTCCAATGACAATTCCACCTTCCTAGAGAAAAACAGCATCCACTCCGGAGGAACTCATTGAGGCCACCCGCGTAGGGTCATATTGAACACTTTCGACAATACCTTGTCCTTCTGTGTAGCTTCTGCAATTTCCACTGCCCCCACTGGCAATTCCTCGAATGGTGCAAAGAAAAACTCCCCATCCTTTTCTGACCCATCTCCGTTGCTCGACTCCTCTGGTGCTGGCAGCCGGGATAATCCATCCACATGCTCAATCTCTAACCCAGGCTTATACCTAACGTCAAATTGGTATGATCCCAGCATCACCGCCCAATGCTGTATCCTAGCCGCTGCCATGCCTGGTACCCCATGCTTGGCACCCAGTAATGTTGTCAAGGCTTTATGGTCTGTCACGAATACAAACTTGCGCCCATACAGGTACATATGAAACTTCTTAACCGCAAACGCTAAGCTCAGTGCTTCCCGCTCAACTTAGCTGTAGCCTGCTTCCGCTCTTGACAAAGTCTTCGAAGCAAAAGCAATGGGTCGTTCCTCTCCTGACGGCATCTCATGAGCTAGTACTGCCCCTACTCCATAAGCACTTGCATCTGCCGTAACCACTATTGGCAATGTTGGGTCAAATGTCACCAACACCAGACTGCTCAACAATGGTCTCTTACTTTCTTCGAATGCCAGTTGACAGTCAGCTGTCCACTGCCAACGACTGTCCTTTTTCAGTAACTGATACAATGGGTGCAACACTGTCGCTAGATTAGTCATGAATTTGCCATAGAATTGCAGTAACCCCAGATATCATCATAATTCTGATATATCCTTAGGTGCTGAAGCATCGTGAACTGCCCTAACTTTATCCTCAGTGGTTTGGATACCTTCCTTTGACAGCTTAAAACCTAAGTACACAGCACTTTTGCTCAGTAGTTTACATTTCTCCTTGTGTACTCTAATACCATAGACTGCCAACCTTTCAAACACCTCTCACGATCTACTGCTAACTTCCTCAAGGTCCGCACCCACCACCAGGATATCATCCAAATATGCATGCCCACCCTTAATGCCCTTAAACACTTCCTCTTTGGTTTTCTGAAAGATACAGGGGGCACTGCAGAACCCAAAGGGTAATCTGGTGTACCATACAATCCCTTGTGTGTGTTAATGGTAAGCAGCGGCTGGCTCTGTTTACTTATTGGCATTTGTGTATAAGCTGAATGAAAATATAGCACTGAAAATACTGTTTCTCTCGCAATATCACTTAAAATGTCTGCCGGTTTTGGCAAGGTATAATGATCCATTTCCACCTTGGAATTCAGTCACTTATAGTTGCCACGTAACCGAACTCCACCATTTTTTTTTACACACACAACAGGTGTTGCCCATGTTTATTTGCTTACTGGATACATAGCTCCTACTTGTACTAACCTTTCTATCTCCTCTTCTACTGCTGCTTCCATCGCCAATGGTACTGACCGTGCTTTGCAGAACACTGGAACTTCTCCTTCCTTCAACATCACTTCCGCTTCCGCCCCCACAATTTCTCCTATTTTTGGCCCAAAAACTGCATCATACGTTGCCTTGAGATCACTGATGATGATTTCCCGTTCCGATGAAAATTCCATCTTGTCCTGCACATGCTGAATGTGTGTACCTTTAAGCTTTTCTTTTCCTGAAACAATCTTTTCCCAGTCCAATTTTAAGAGCCTGTGTCACACAACTTTAAACTATGTCGTGCAGACAGTCCGGACTTGAGCGATCACATCGACACTATCTCATATAAATCATTTCTGTTTGAATAATCCAGGAGTTAAAGCGTTAACAGACAGTTCTATTTTTAAATTTATCTGAAATTATGAATTTTTAATGATAAAAATGGCGTTGGAAAACACTGTTTTACGACTATTTTTTGCAGCTTTGTCCCCCATTGTTACAGCGGATAATTTCGAGTAATAATTCAAGTACGAAGACGCTGCGCACTTGCTGCAAGCTGGCACAGTGGTCCGGCATGGTTGTGAGACAGGCAGCTAATGAAGAAAGGGAACAGGGAAATGACGATGAGTCGTGTTGCATGACCTTATCAACCGGACAAGAGTAGAAAGAGGAATATTAACAAATTATAAGAGCCTTTCTGCAAGTAAATCGAGATGTTCTAAACAGTTCAGCTTTCCGTACTTCACAGTTGTAACTACCAAGTCACAAGTTTATAGAAAACCCAGCAAATCCAAATTATATTTGTCAGCGGTTGAAAAAAAAAAAGGTGTGCGTTAATAGGTGAGAGGGTGAGTGATTTTGGTCACCTCTCAACATCGAGGTCTTTAGCGCTGGTGAGGGGTGATATGATGTATGGAGCAGCACGGGAGTGAAACTGTGGGGGAAACGGGAGATCTTCGGAAAAAACCCGCCGACCAGCGGCATCGTCCGGCACGATTCCCACATGCAAAAATCCGGGGATAGACCCCGCCGGGAATCAAGCCCGGATCGCCTTGGTAAGAGGCGAACGGTCTGACCATTTGGCCACCGCGGCCCCTGCACGCTAATAGGGCTTCATGATAAAAGCAGAAGGTAAGTAATGCGAAAATAGTACCACACATTAATTTATAATTTCTCAAAATAATAAACCTCCTTCCTACCTGAAGTAAACATATTTTGATTCACATTTTTGTTCAGTCAAGCGACACTGTTAATTAAATATAAATTATCACAGTGTCGCATTTCAGTAGTGTTCCGGTAAAGTGGTATAAGTAGAGATCAGAAATTTTCGCAAAAAGAATTTGCAGCACATTGTTTCAATAAATTCCATGCACAACTGCAGCTATGCTTCACTGTCAGCGCTTGGTTGTTTATACTCTTAGGCGTCTTGATTTTTAACCGCTAATCAGAGACGTCTTGTGTCACATTACATTAACTTAAACCTGATTTGCTTAGTCGATTGGGCGAAGCATGTGCACAAACACATGCTGCCCAATGACCATCAATCAGTGTTGCAGATGCGCAAGGGGCGTCCAAACAATTTGTTGCAAAATTCTATTCGCGAAAATTTTCTGTCCCAACTTATACCACTTTACCCGAACACCACTGATTTATCTATAGGTCATTCGGTATAAAGTTAGCCGTTAATTTTAACCATTAAAAAATATCACTAGCAGTTACTGCATACAATTCACCGTTTCACAATATTGTGTTACTCTGCTAAATTTTAGGGCAACTTTACACCACTTGTTTTGGCTTTAATTGAAAGTTTTGCCTTCCTGCATTAATGATAACTTTACAAGTTACAGTTTCAATGATAAAGAATAATTTAGCGCAAAAAGTGTCTTGAAATTTTCTTGTGTAATTCAGTTATCTGAGTAATAATTCCATTTTTGTTGATGTGTTTTTGAATGTTTAAAATAAAACTTAACAGTAATTTATGTTTTGTCAAGTTTTATGAAAGTTTATTACGAAACTTCCTTTAAGGGGTTATCTCTGTGGGCGTAATAATGCTAGCAATATACCAGATTAGTGATGTACCGATGCATTCGTTTGAGCATCGGTATCTGCCGATATTCTATTCTTGTAGATTTTTTGTTGTATTCGTTTCATACTGATTTTTATATAAACCAATACATTTTTTTTCTAACCTATAGAAAAGATACAAACACAGTGGTACGATTTGATTTTACAACTTTTGAATACAAAACTTGCCTTCATGATGAAGTACCGCTACATAAATAATACGATTAATGAAAGTCATGCTTTGATGTCCAGTGGATTTTTCTTTTTATTTGCGCGCAATCAAAATAACAAACGTTGTGGGTAAACAAGGAACGTAACGTATTTTCTTCATAGATACGGCATGTGTATGCAGCACTTAAGCAAAATGGCGGGTCAACTAGTGGCGGTAAACAAAGCTCGAGCGCTAGTTGTGTTTCGTATGTGCGCAGTCGATAATTCATCTCCCGCTGGCAGCTATTATATATTTTTTGTTACAGATTTTTTTTGGCGTAAAATATAATTTCATCCATTAGATTTTAATGTCCAAGTTCACAGTTTAATTTTTATTAATAATAATTTTTAAAATTCACTATTATTATTTTTATTTAGCAGGAACTAAGCGGATGTTATGATACCGCTTGGTAGATTTTATAGTTGGGGTTTGTCACATTGCTTTGTTGATATTTACGTTTTACGTTGCCGTCACTCGCTCCTAACCTATTGTGTATTGAAACATAAAATTTTGTAACTGGATGCTGTCTGATGTGGTAAATTGAGTATTCGTTCAAATAGCAGTATCGTTTGGCAGTATTTCAAAGTCGCTGCAGACAATTCCCCGAAAGCAGAATGCCTCTTATGTCATGCACACTTTTCAAAAGGCGGAGTTCACGTCCAATCTTCGTACACATTTGTAACTTAAACATGTAGATATTGAGACGTCTGGTAAAATGTTCAGGAAACAAATCCAGATGATGTTTCATTGCCAGGACCGTCAGGTACATTCACGAATAAAAGTGGCACTTATAATATTCCAAGTCTTAAAATCGGATCGGTTTTGTATCGGTTATCGAGTCGGTTTATAAAAAGTATCGGTAGTAGAATTGGTATCAGTTTTTCTCTGTATCGCCCATCACTGTACCCGATAATGATACTTCTTTAAACACGGGTACATTTAATAGTTTTATTTCTCTAAACCCCGCATAAATCTAGCTACACAACAGTAACCTCCATCAAAAATAATTGGCAATGAGTCCTTTTATTAGTGCCATTTTGTGACTAATAGCAATCATATCATGGTCACTCAAAGTTTCTTATCTGCCAATTAGGTAATAATGAACTTAACAATGATTTTTAAGTAATATGGGCATTGCATTAATTGTGAATCAAAATCTGAGATATTTGTCTTCTGAACCTTGAATCTTTATTGACTATTAACAGAAAAATGGGCTTGAGCGACAATGGTGACTTAAAAACCGCTGCTATATAATAAGTTATGTTTTACCGAAATGTGTTTTCGTACGCAAAATAACGAAATAAAAACGCTACAAAAAGTAAAATGTACTACATTTGTTTCATTTACATGATGTATAATAGTTGTGTATGTTTTATAACATTACACAGACTACTAGTGATGGCCCGATACTCGAAAAACCCGATACCGATATGGTTCCGATATATAAGATTTTACCAATCCGATACTTGAAAACCGATATTTTAATCATCTGTAGAAAATCTTGTTTTCTGTTTGAAAAGATAAACAATTTGAGTCGAAAAGTAATGAATTTTTACTGTTCTTCATTTAGACTATAATAACAGTAGTGAAATGCTGCTTTAAAAAACTAATAAAATACAAAACTAGACACTAGAATAGTATAGTAAAATACAAGCTTGAAAATGTGCTGATAATGTCAACTTAATATGTGTGTAGTCAGTCATTACGCTTTGAAAATTCCACAGTCAACCTCTATAGCTTCTACTTCAAAAGATACACAATAATTTGTGTTAAAAAGAAGTTAATTAGGAATTTTTATGTACTGGTTTAAGTTTAAGAAATAAGACTTAGGTTCTGATGTAAAAATTTTAGTACAGTAGAACCCTGATTTAACTAAATGCCATGGGACCTGAAAATGTTTACTCTAAATCGATGTTTCGTTAAATCCGACTTAGCCCCCTAGCCCCCGCCCCATTCAACAAAAAAAATGGTTAAATCCTCGGGCATGTTTTGTCGGAATTTAAGGTAATTTTTAAAAAGTGTATTGGCTCAAAACAATAACAAAACACATTTACCATCAACAGGTAAGCTACAACCGTGAAAAGAAAAAAAATTGGTGAATAAACTTCAAAAACTTTTAGTGCAACGCTCGACAAGCGTGCGTAAGGTGAGTTAGGCCGTCCTTGTGCATGCCATTGACTAACACCGCCGATCCGTCAATCTTTTCGTCTATCTCCCGTCCGCTCCACCGACAAAATTAAGGAAATTCCCATGAAAAATTGTAAAAAAATAAAACTAGATTAAAAGTTTGCGAGACAACGGTAAAATAATAATTAAATACGCGCGGCAGCGGCCATTTTAGCTTGTATGCAGCCGCGCTCGTGAAACAAACTCGTTGGTTTGCTAGCTAAAAATACTTTGCGCTCGAGTGTTTTTTAGCATCGGAGAAACAAATTATTTATGTTTACAGTAATAAATTCATTATAAAAAGCCTGCATAAATAACATTATGTATTTTTATAAACTCTCTTGTTTTATCACGGGACGCGAGTGTGAATAATCACACTGCACACCACTGTATTCTATCGGTAATAGAATTATTCAAGAGAGCACGCTGCCGTGCAGCGCATTCTAACGGAGATGCGAAGCACTATATATGAATTGGTTCTTGCGCTGTCCACCGCTGCGCTGTGGAGACTGTGTACCTAGATGCTCGTTCACTCGCTAGCCGCCAGGATGAGGATCTAGGCGCGCGTTTGTTATGCAACACAACACAGCTGCGCTCGCTCTGCCGCGCCTGCGCATGCGTATCTCAAAATCATTCCTGCAGCCAAAGTTTTCAATGAATTTTAACAAATTTTTTTTGTTTCTTGATGGATGGTTTAAGCTTTTCTATTGAGAAATAAGAGTATACTGCGGTCGGTGCTAGTATTTTTAAAGGACTTAAATTACAATTAATATTCCATTGTATCAAAGTCACTTAGTTATTTAATACATTTTTTTTTTTTTTTTTTGTTATATTTTGAAGGTTCCTGAAAATCCTTTCGTTAAATCGCTGTTTTCGTTATTCCCGAGTTCGTTAAATCGAGGCTCTACTGTAACTGAAAATGTTGTGGTTAGAGGCGTTTCCTTTTTTTTTTTTTTTTGTATGTGCAAATTCCGTTAGAGGTGCTAAATAACCTCTTTGAAGCTACGGAAACAGGAGGAATGGGCAGTTTATTTTGAGCAAGCAGTTTTGGTTTGGAAAATATACAATTTCTCTCCAAAAGAACAAAGGGTCATCCGACAGTGGAATAGTAGGATCTGTTAAGTACTGAGTCAATTCATTTGGTGCATCAGTTGTGGTTTGAGATGCATCTGACATATGCTGACACGTCAGTTTGAGGCTGAGGAGTAGGTACTACAACTGAATGTTCACAAACGTAACCAAAACAACTTTTTCCTGCACCAGCATTTGTAAATAAAGACCTCTGTAGGATTGCCATCTCAGGAAAACATAAAATGTAGTTCACCAAGAGGAATACAGGGTGTGTTCCGTGAGCACAGCGCTGCTGTTGTGCTTTACGCTACCTGCCATTCGGCAGCTTATACTCATAGAATACAGCAGCAGCACTGGAGTAGCAGTCTCAGCAAAGACTTGACCGCGTTATCTACAAATGTATATTCTGTGACTTTTTTTTTTTAAATTAGGAGTGGCATTTCGATCTTCACTTTGTTGTTTAATGATAAGTAAATAATTTTCCATGACTGTGTTTATGTTTTACGGCATCGCTGTGTGTATTTTAAGTGAGAATTATTATACTTTTGTAATATAATTGGTTTGCGGCAATGATTTTTAAGCAGTTGCTGCTAGAAATCTTTGGCTTGTTAACTCTTTCGGTTGTTATGTTTATTTACTTTTTACCATTTTGCCAAATTTTAATGTCAAGTTTGTGAAATGAACTTTAGTAATGATGAATATGTTACAGTTTAAATCAATATTGTTTTCTGTCACATTGCCGCCTTCAGATGGTAGGAGTAAAGGAATAATGTGCAAGTTAACCGAGATAATGACTGTGACCGATGTACCGATATTATATTGCTGATTGTCGAGAACGGTAAATGTACCGATAATGCTGATACCCTATATCGGTAATCAGACATCAGGTCATCACTGCAGTCTACCAATGTTTTGTAACTACTAATAAGTACCCAGTACACAAAAAATATTTTTCAAATGGCATTATTTAAGAAATTTCTAACTCGACTACTTTTCATTTTTATCATTCATTTAGTGTATATTCTGTAATGGACTCGCCCAATAGTGGAATATTTACAGACATTTTCGATGTATTTTGACACCTGCCCCTTTATTTAATTTATTTTTGTGTTCTGTCCTTTTATAAACCCAGCAGAAAATCCCAAAAATATATTGCTCACTTTTTTGGGACTCTCGTTGACATCGAGGACAAGACAGAGATGACAGTTTTTTACTCAACTCTTGGGCCACCAAGACAGACACAAATTCATTCTCACACCTAACACGGGATTTCAACCCGGGACATTTTGTCACAGGCCGACTCTCAACCAACTATGTTCTGTGCTACAGAGTGCTGTGCTGCATGTATTTCGCTGTAGAGTAGTTTGTACTCTGTTACAGGGTCCCAATTTTTTTTAGTACAAGACTCCTTCTGACAACATATGGTAGGTACTGTGAACTGTGGAGAGTGTGGAACTGGCGCCAGCATTGAGAACTGAAATAAGGTATAGAGCGTCCCAACCTTAGATTGCAGTGCAGAGCTTATGGCACGTGCTGTTGCCAGGTTGCAGCCACGTTACAAAGTTCGGGAGGTGGACTTTTTCAGAATTTTAAGCTTTAAAATATATTTGTTGTTATTATAATTGATATTACAATTTTTATAGCATCACGCTTTAAAATATGCAATTAATGACATTTTCTATTACTTTAAAATATGAAACAATTCACATACTCCACTGATATTAATTCACTACATGAATTTGTAATGGACACTTCATTAAGAAATAATTATCATCATTATAGCTACTGCTTACAAAATGGTAGAATTCTTTTATTTTAGTAGCGTCTGTCTGAAGACAAAAACGTGGTTGGAGTAGTTGTTGATTATGAAATTGTTCATTTTAAACCAATGTTGTGTGGGAACTGAGAAATATGTCTGTTTTTTGTTGCTTTTATTGTATGCTATGAATACATTTAAATTTGGAGAGGTGGGATGTTATTTGTTTTGACGTTTTTACGTGTACTCTAGCAGCACAAGTCTTTTGTAGAGATACGTAGGAGGAAAGCGTGAAGGAGTCAGCCATTGTCTATGGTAACGAACCATACCAGCATTGGCCTGGAGTGATTTCGGAAAACCCTAGAACATCTAAATCAGGATGGTCAGAGCCGGAGATCGAACCCGGATCTTCCTGATTGCAAAGCTAGTGGTTAACCACTGCTCGACTACGCTCAGTTGTCAAACAAAAGAGAATATATTAATGTTCTGCTATAATGTCAACTTGGGTGTGTCATTCATTTCCACTACTTCTTCGATAATTATATCTTAAGCCTAAACAAGAGCATATGTGAAAAAATATGTTAACCAGTATTTTTAAAATTAGTTTTACTATATATTATGTAGTTTTTCAATGCTTAAACATAAATGGAAGGTAATTATGAAATTTCGTCAGTCAGATAACTTACCTGATACCAGATAAAATTTTTTGTCAAAGGCACCTAATTAGACGACATAGTAAACTAAAAAACCTTATAAAAATTATGGTAGTTTTATTTTTATATTTGCTCTAATTTATGATTTTAAAAATTTTTACTATACAAGAACAGTAGTAGAAATGAAGGATCATTAACTTAAATTTGTTTACAGGAATTATTTATTGCCTGTCTTTCCTTTATGATTTCAATTTTTCATGTTAGTTTGATATACTGTGTTGCTATTGTTTCTTCCTATTAGCATAAATGGATTGTTTGGAACATCCTGTTTCTTCTAAAGCTTCCTTAATGCGTTAATAGTATGTGAAAAATGCTTAAATAAGATCAATATGATATTTTGCTGTCTTTCTCATAGCTTACCTATATTACGACTTTATATTGTTTTGCCTTCCATACCAATAATTGTTAACAAAAAATTATACACACGAAGTTGTGTTTCGAAATCAGTCACCATATACAACGAATCACTCGGCCGCAAGACACTGTAGTTTCACTACTGAACCAGTTTAGGACATGGGACAAAGAAAACTGCTGACTATAAAGGAAGCCTGTACCTAATTTATTAACCTTTACGTACATAACTTCATAGTCAGCAAAGATAATGAGGCATATTTTCTACTCAGCCAACACTTTGAGCAACACTCAGCTGTCGAGTTCGTAGGGCGAGCGCGTGGACAGCGCATAACATAATACGCCCACACATTTCACAGCTTTATACATGAGAACAGCTAAAGCTTTTGAGGTGGGGTTTCTTTTAAAAATAGATTTAGCTCATTACAAACAACTTCCTCACTTTCATCCCCCATCTAACTTGAATAGCAAAAAAGTTTCTTACTGACCAACTTTTTGATGTTTCAGTTTGTTAGAAAGCACACATACCATTAGAATAAAATTTCTGTAGAACCGACGAAAAATATTTAGCTTTCAGATTTTTTTTGTTGGCATACAGATGTATGAAATTACACACCATAAAAATCTGGATACAATTTTGTTTTTGATATGTACGTTATGATGTGATAAATTTAAGGATGGATGAAAAAAGTTCAAGTTCAAAATATATATTTTTTTTTTCAACCCCTTAAAATGGTGTGAATGATAAACCTACTATATCACCCTATGGGTGTTTCGTGGCTGGACAATGTGAAAATTTTATCATTTTTGGCAACAGCGTGCGTTAAAGCGAGGACGCTTATGGCAGTTAGAAAGAGAGAGTGAATATCCATATGACACTGTACTGCAATCTAAGCATGAGACACTCTATATAAATCTATGATCGCATCAGTAACATGATTCTTCTTAGGTAACAACGTGGGATGTTTTTCAGCAGAGTCAAGAAATGGGCACAGTTTTCTGGTGTTAGTAGAACACATCTTGCCTTGACTAAGTGTCTATTCTGAAGGCATCTTGTTGCTCATGCTTCACACATAGTTTACGTGAACACTCTCTCTGCTTTTCTCAAAAGACCTACACATGGTTTGTCTGCAGACAGCCTAAGGTTGGAAATGAATCTGAGAATGGAAGCCAGAAGTCTGCATTTTTAACCATTATGAGTACTTTTGTTTACAACTCTGTATATTGATGGTTTTATATTGGCACACAAGAGACTTGACATTCACAACCTTTGTTTCTGACTCACGTTCTGGTTGGCTTGGCATTGGGCCACACACACTGCTCTGATGTAAGCCATTGAGGTGCATGCCATCACAATGAGTGGTTGATGAGTTATACAGGATTGAAGCTTCTGGAAGTGTAGTCTGCAGGGTTATCTACAGATGGAATGTATCTCCAATAAATTGTAACATTATTACTGTTGTGTATGCATGCTACCCTGTTGGCCACGATTGTCTTTAAAGAATGTGGAGATGTTTTGATCCATGTTAGCATAACAAGGGAGGCACACCATGTTGTGACACTTTAAATTATGAAGCGTTTCGACAATACGCCTTCTGTAGTTTCAGTTAATTCCGTATGGAGATGTGCTCCAAGCAGTTGTAAACGAGGAGTGGTAGCTGTTTTTAAAGATGCTACTTGAGATTTGGCAAGTATCAATTATACTTTTGTTTCATTGATGCCTGGACCCCTTAAATAAACAACTGTTCTATATCCCTGGTTGGATGCATCACTAAAGGTGTGGAATGCTAACTTGGCTGAGAACTGTAAGTTGTGTGATGAAGTAGTGACTATCTTTGTTCAATTCTTCAGATGGGATGTCATCCCAGTCAAGGCCAAGTAACCAAATTCTTTGTACAAACAGCTTTGCTCTAAAGACAACAGGGGTGATCCAGCATAAGGGATCATATATTTTTTTGCAATCTCAGACGTGATGGCACAATGAGTAATCGTAGTAGGACCTTCGTGTACGTGATGTGAGAATACATAAATTGTAGCATCTCACTCAAGGCCTAGCACCTTGATCACCTCCTTATCTTCTTCAAATCTGACTGAACAAACACTGTGATTCTCTAGAACTGATCTAATTACTGCCTCACTGTTACTTTCCCATTCCTTCATTTCAAAACCTTCCAATAGGTCTGTTAAGTCTGTCTGTAATGTAAGTGCTTCGGACACAGATGCAGCACCAGTAACAATGTTGTCTACAAATATATCTTCCATTACAACTCTGGTAGTGTTGGGATTATTGGCTTATTCCTCTATGGAGAGTTGCTGCAATGCTTTCATAGCCAAGAATGGTGCACAACATACACCATACATAACAGTGTCAAGCTGATACTCTTGAATAGGTTGGTTTGGAGATTCCCGCCACAGAATGACTTGATACAGTTTGTCTGGGTGCAACTGTACTTTACGGTACATTTTAAGGATGTCACATGTTAAAAAGTATTGAATGCAGTTGAAAATGAGTCGTGATTTCAATTATTTCTGTTTGCAATTTTGGCCCACTCATAAGTACATCATTGAGTGATTTTCCCGAAGTGGTTACTGAAGAAGGGTCAAACACGACTCAACTTTGTGGGGGAGCGTGATTTTTTTCAGGCTGCAATGATGAGGAATGTAATACTGAGGTGTTAAAAGTAGTCTTCTTTTCAAGCGGTGCATATGTATTCCTTTAACCCTGGTTTGCTCGCGTGGAAAAATGTTACATAACAACTTGAGTGGCATCTGACAGACTCCAATGCTATAAAATTTTAATTGTATGACAAAACTGTCTTTTGCATTAATGAGATGTTAAATGAGGTTTTTTAGAGAATTTAAATGTCGTAAAAAATTAAAACTTGTTTAGAAACCACACACAAATGCATAAATTATCAAAGATATAATTGCACTGACAACATTTAGAACTCATCTTCGACAAAGCAGTAGTCATAGTATTTGAGCGCTGAATTGTTAAGTATAGTATTAGAAGAGGTCGTAAAAGCAATAAATAACTTACATAAATTATATAATATAATAAAAAAAAGAATTAAAATAATTATGCAATGATAAAAATTAAATGCAATCAGACATATTTTATGTAATATAAATCGTAGTTTTTTTATATGAAAATAATGAAAAATTTAAATTTTAGGAAATTGACACATAATTATAAACTTAAATGCAATGAATACAGTACAATAAAACACTCTTAGAGTATAATTCAAATATATATATATTTTTTATAATAACTGATTACAGGTAAGACTAAAATATGAAAAAACTTAAAATATCTATACATAATTACAGAACTATAATCAGTACTATACACAAACACTCTTTGGTAGAGCAGAAGTCACGTAAACTGTATTTCCCACATTTTCAGCAGGTGTACCTTGTGTATCTATTCTTCGAACGTCCACAGTCACTGCACCTTTGCCTTTTCTTACTGGGGCCTCTTCTTGTGGTTTTCGGGCTTCTTCAACTTCAGGAAACAAACTTCCAATGTCCATTTTTTAGTTTATTAGGTATTTCCTTCGTCTGAGAGCGAATACGCAAATATTCACCTGCTAGTTCACGACCAAGGTTTTTCAGAAAGTGGCTGTGAACCGATAAGTCCTTTTTGTTTGCCTGGAAGATGATCTGAGCATTTATACCAGCAACGTTCGGTACAGAATAAAATACTACCATCGGCCATCTGTTAGTTTTCCTCGCGACATCAAATGTGCTAAAAAGCTGGTCTACCATATCTACTCTGGACTTAGTAACATTGTAGAAGGTTATCACCTCTGGTTTCATTCTTTCTCCTGTAGTAGTATCTATACTTGCATCATGATGCATTGTTGAAAGAAGCGAAAAAATTATATTTTTTTTTTTTTTTACGGACAGTACGAAACCAGAGAGCAGTTCTTTTGAAATCTGAAATAGGACAAATGAGGTTGTCTACCCTTGGTTTCTGTCAATTGTGGAGAAATCTCACTCTTCTTTTTTCGCAGAATTCCAACGAGTGTCAAATTCTTCTCATACAGGAAATTTGCTAGATCAACTGACGTGAACCAGTTATCCAATGTTATGTTTCGTCCAGAACCTGTGATTTCAGAAATCAAATGCTTCACCACATCTGCAGGCTTATTACTTGGGCCCGCTGGCTATTTTCCACCATATGTTTCCATATTTTCTGTGTACAACATTCTGGCATCAACAAGAGAAAATATCTTTATAACATATTTGTTTGGCTTACTGGGAAGGTTTTCGTGGTAAATGTTTATTTAGGCAGTACATACTACTGCCTAAATAAACATTTACCACGAAAACCTTCAAGTTTTTCATCAATGGTGCAATATTCTCCTATGCAATTCAATTTTTGACAGTTCTTTACAAATGCAGTAAACACTTCTCTAATTGCAGCATTGTTGTCAACTTTCTTCTTTTCTTCCCTGAGTCTTTTGTCATCAAACCGAAGACAATACAAAAGAAACCTAAACCTACTTTCAGACATTATCAAACGGCAAATCTCTATTCCGGTTTTATCTGACGCCAGATATCTTTGGTGTTGGCGTGATTATCTTTCCATGCTATCATGTACAATATTCCAAACAGGACTTTGATTTCAGTTACAGTATTTCAGTACGCCTCGAATCTCTGTCTCTGCTGTACTTTTCTCGCACCTCACCAATTTTTATGTTTGTGAATTCAACAATATTTTGCAATATTTCGTCATCAAACATACACTCTCCACTCTCTTTAGCTGTTTTTGCATTTTTCGCAGAGCCTTTTACACCAGGTAAGTGTGTCACAATGTTTTCCTTTCAGGTGCAAACATTCTTGGTTGGAATGTCTTTCTTCCATTTTGTAACTTTATCACACCCTAGCCAATAACGGCTTTCAATGTTATTTTCATAATCAGAATCAGCACTCTCACCTTCTTGTTCTATGTCCATACATTCTTCTCTAGCTTCTATCTTGTCTTCTTCATCACTACATTTGCCATCGCCTTCGCTTTCTTCTTCAAATAAGCCAAGCATTATTATCAGATTGTCAGGATTGCTGAGATTATATCTTCTTTCCTTGTTCATTGCGAGTCTGGAAATGAAAAAGAGAAATTTGAGTAGCATACAATATGAAACAGTAAAATAGAAACAGAAATAAAAGTAAATAATTTTACAAACCAATCTGTCGTTGGTTACAGTTTAAAACAACTGCAACTTGCGAAGGCAAAAACAGAGCACATACCAAACACTTCACTCATTTCTTTTCTATAACAAAAAATAACTGCTGTGGTGTCTGAGAGACGCCATGCGAGCAGGCCAGGGTTAAAGCTCAGGATTGTCTGCTGTGGTGATGCTATGTGTGGTTGTAAAACTCCCTTCTGAGCCTGAATAATAGATTTTAGGACCTATTCATATTGGTACTGTTACCAGGGTTGGCGAGAGACATATTAGACGGTCATGGTTTAGGGCGCCACTCCATGGATTACGGGCATGGAGACCCGGCTAGTCTCTTTCTCAGAGTGTGACGTCGCCCGCGTGGCTCTAACCCTGAAGTCACTCGCGGAAATCTCAACAGTTTTATTTCTTTGTCAATACACTGTTATGTGGGCTCTTAAAGGCGTCCCACACGCCTACCGACCGAAGTTCCAGCAACCGACGAAGTTCTACCTCTCTCCTCAACGCTACCACCTCCATCCAGCCCCCTAAGTCCCGTGATTCCCTGTTTCTCTCATACAGTTTGGTGATTCCCCGGTTCTCAACTCACAGTGCGGTGATTCCCTGGTTCTTTCGCCCCAGGCTTGCCACTTTTGCTGTACTTGACGACTCGTTGCAATTATAATTCAACAGTAAAAGAAAGGAGATTAAATACTAAACAATGATAATTAATTCCTTATACCCTAAGCACAACCTTTTTTCTTTAAACTTTAACGTTGGTGTTGCAAGTAGCAACGTATCGTATAACGTAGCAAATGTAAACAAAACACACACTTAACCTAAAAGCAATAAAGTTTCAGTGGAAAATAACACAGGCAACTTGAGGCACAGGTTGAGACTAAATTAATTACTTGACACTTTTAAAACAACATCTCAGCAAGTGAAAAGGTACGTCGCACAAAGGTTATGTTTCATTCGACCTTGGCACACTACATAACTATATAGGCCTACATGACAAGAGTCACATCGGGCTCAATAATGTTAGGGGCGAAGCCCTGACGGACGTCAGTACATTAACTCATCAATCACGCTTTTTAGTTTTTCTTTGTGCTCTAATATTGATACTCTCAATGCATAATGAAAAAAGCTTTATTAACCTTTCTTTCTCTGTCATTAATTTTTATGATGTTATCTGTTCCATTGATTTTACTATCATACCTCGGTAAGCAGCCATATCCTGCTGTGCAGTATTTACCATTTGTAAGGTAGACTTTACAATCGCCATTTGTTGTTTAGCTATATTTAAGAAATCGAATTGTTCCGATTCTACCTGCTTTATTTGATCATTATAAAACTTAGCGTCGTCCTCATCTAAAGTACTTTACTTATTTCTCCTACTAAGTTTAGAATCCTCCTCTTTCTCCTGATAGGTTCTTAGTTTATTACTAAGTCATCAATAATATTTTTTGTTTTACCTATCTCAGCTAATTTACTCATACAGTCTTTAATATTGGTCTTACTTATGGGTGTGCGGGAATGGATTTTTCTTTCTCGGGAAATTTTTGGGGAAAAAAATATTTTTCCCGGTGGGAACGAGACGGGAAATGGGAAAATTTTATACCTGTTTTAACTACATATTTTCTGGGTTAATTTCATATTCTCATAAGCATACGTTCAGTAGGTCTAAGTACACTTGTAACTACATATTATTATTTACTATCTAAAATAAAAATTAAAAAAAGCAATAATTATTTTAGTAAAGAAAATCAATATTTTATTATACAGTAACTATTATAGTAAACAAATTCGTAATTCAATTATACAGTAACTATTAGAGTAAACAAATTCAGCAATTAATTATACAGTAACTATGATCAGAAACAAATTCAACATTCAAAGTACTTTCCTGTTTTCATGAAGAAAAATTAGCTCCTCAACATGATCTGTAGTCAGTTTTTCTCTGTGTGCCGTAACTATGTTTCTTGCACAAGAAAACACTCTCTCGCTTGAGGCTTCAGTAGCTGGGATTCCCAAATACTGTCTAGCCACAACAGCTAGTTTTGGAAACATTGGCTGTCCCTTTTCTTTCCACCAAATCAGGGCACAACTTGATCTTGATATAGTGGGCAATTTTAAATAATCTTCTACTTCCTGACTGGCTGCAGGATGTTGGGAAGAAGCCAGATGGTCAAATTCTGCCCAAAATGACGTTGTGGTTGGTTGAGAGTGAGGAACATGCTCTGGGGGGAAAAAATTCTTAATGCAGAGAGATAGCTAGGCCCTAACAAATTTTTCATTCTTTACATTTTTATTTTGTTAAGATTGATAAAAAATGATATTTAAAAGATTATTTATTAAAAACAATTTGAACCACAATAAAAGTAAGGAACACAACTCACCCATTACACATGTAGGCCTATGATCTGGAACTGGAAGTTTAGATTTTAGCCTTAGGTGATCCACTGCAAGATGCTTTTCTTCTTGTGGAACTACCACACTTTTAGCCTTAGGTGATCCACTGCAAGATGCTTTTCTTCTTGTGGAACTACCACACTTTTAGCCTTAGGTGATCCACTGCAAGATGCTTTTCTTCTTGTGGAACTACCACACTTTTAGCCTTAGGTGATCCACTGCAAGATGCTTTTCTTCTTGTGGAACTACCACACTTTTAAAGCGTGGATCCAATAACATTGCAGAAAAGTATGGTTCTTTCCTGTCATAAAGTGGAAACCTTGCCTTGACAGAATGCAAAAGCGACTTTGCAAACAAAATACTTAATTTGGGTACTTTAATTGTAGCAGAAATATAT